>JAPZAG010002975.1:0-13199 GCA_027475135.1 Bactrocera correcta | reverse complement strand
AAACAAGTAGTTTCGAGAAAAACGCGTTTAAAACATTCGATACGGCCGAACCGGACTAGGTACTGAGTCACTTAAGTAACTGTAGCTCTTAAAATAATTTAAGTTTTTAAAAATCTCTTGGAGGATATGTTCTTAAGGGTCTAAACTTTAAATATATCAAAAAAAATCGAATTTTTCAAAATTCTAGAGTAGAATACCCCCTTCAGAATCGTGGAAATATACACTGTTCAAGCCCTTTGAAATTTGAAGATGACTACAAATTCCAAGACAGTTGGGTGGACGTAATCGGAACGGACACGAATTTTTTTCAGCCGTTCAAAGATTGTCAACTCGTCATATTCTGCCACTACAACAACAACAAATTCCATTTAACTTGCTAATATGTGATGGAACCTGGATTTATACTGACCGAAGTGCAATTGCGTCACTTCCACCAGATTTCTTATAAAGTTTTAAAAAAAAATCTGTCATAATAAGGCGCCTGTGTCTATGTAGTAGTATGTTGAAGTATTGTTGATTAAGCACTTACTATTTAATTCAATTATGCATGTGAAAGCAAAAGTTTGAATAGCATATAGCATTTGCCCCTTTTATCTCTACCTCAACATCAACAAATTAATTTCCATTTGCCTTCAATTATTTTTTCAATACATTTAATCAAATTAGACACACACAATTACATTAAATCAAATAAGTGTGAACATAAAAGATTGCCAGTGAACACGTTGAAATTATCCAATTTAAATTTTTCCATTTGATTAAAGTGAATTAGAAGTTTGCAACATTGCGTGGAAAACTTTTTTCAGCAGCGCAGAGAGAAAAGAATAGAAAAAGGAATATGCGAACTGCAAAAAAATAATGCGCAAATTACTTTTCAATACATTACGCTATTTGCCATTTGCCTCCCATACGCTTTCTACAACACTTTCTACTTGTTTTTGCATACTATTAGGCGCTTTGTTTTAGCTAGAGTGAGTTGGCGCTGATTTCTTTCCAATACCATGCCGTTCGCGCACGCCCACTTGCTTTTCGAATGGAAATTTTCTTGTTGTTGCTTGCGAGCATAAAAAACACATGCCACAGTAGCAGAGCGTGTAAAAAAAATATGAAAAAAGAAGAAAAAAATATGGAAAAAGAAGAAAAAAAAATGGAAAAAAATTGAAGAAAAATCTCCAATTGCAAAATGTAATTTCATTTGTTGCCATTTCCATGCTCATTTCCATTTGCACGGCAAACCAATTCATTATGCCCCCATCCGCACCCCGCAGCTCGCACATACAGTGCGTGTGGGCAGGTGTGTGTTTTTTTTTTTCAAATTTCGATTATGTTTTTGCAATTTTGTTGTGCTTTATTCCAGATTTCCACATAAAATATGGCACATTGGCGTTATTATAATTTGCATTTCGTCGCGGTTGTTGGTATTGGCTCAGTTTCTGTCCCGCAACTAATCCACGCTTTATATATTTTTTTTATCTTATTTAAATTCAGGCGCCAGAAAATTTGTTGTCGTTGAGAAAGAGATTGAGGGAATTTCACGCAGGTGGCAGAAACAAAACTCAAAATCAGCAGCTTTGAAATCAACGAGACCCGCAGACCTGTTGTTGTTGTTGTTATCATTTTTGTTTTCGTTGTCCTTGCTCTATCTCTGCAGATTTGCTGATTCAGTTGTCTGTCGTTTACGCAAATCGAATGCTATAAATCACAACCGCATAAATATTTACGCACACACACATGCAGTTAGCTGTCACCACAGAAATTGTTTTGCATACACGCAGGCGCTTGTTAGTCGGTTATGCCAAAAATTTGTCTAGAACGAGGCCGAAAAAATGTCACAGCCGCAAAAAGGTGAACATTGACGCATCGATTATTTTGGTAAATGTAAAAAAAGTAATTTCTTTCAAACAGAAATAAAGAAAAGCTTTTAAAAATAAAATTGTCTTATTATGGTTTCACATTTTTCGCGGCGACGTGCTTTCATAATCAATAGAACAGCAACCCCTGTTTGAGTTCTCCTTATAGTACGAATAATTGAAGAATTGCCACCATCTGCTGCCTTACACAACTTCACAATCCACTTCTAACGCTTGCTGAAGCCAATATTCGATTGAGTTGCCACACTGACTGTGATATATAGCATAAATTTGTGCAAAAATTATATTCGCTTAAGTTAAAAGAAACATAAGAGAAGGTGTTAACTTCGGCAAAAAAGAAAAACAAAAAAAAAAAAAAAAAAAAATACCCTCTAGAAACAAAAGGTTTCTTTGAAAAAAAATTGATATTGATCGATCAGCTTGTAGGGCAGCTATAAGCTATAGTGGTCCGATCTGAACAATTTGTTCGGATATTATGTTGTAACAGTAATTCATGCCAAGTTTCATAAAGATATCTTTTCAAATGAAAAAGTTTTCTGTACTAGAGCATGAATTTGATCGCTCAATTTGTATTGCAAATATATATAGTACTATAGTGGTCCGCTTTGAACAGTATATGCTGAGATTATACCGGTTTTTTGCATGCCTAATTACGTGAAGATATCTCCCCAAACAAAAAATTTTTCACACGAAGTTAGGATTTACATTGCTCAAATTGTATGGCAGCCATATGCTACAGTGATATAATCTGAACAAAGTATCCGGTGATTGTAGCGTTGCCACAAATAATTATCCGTGCCTAATTTCTTGAAAATACATTTTCAAATACAGAAGTTCTTCAAACAGAGACTTGATTTTAACCTATCAGTTTGTATGACAGCTATCGGCAGTTTCAACTTATAAGATTGGATTGATAATGGACTTTGCTCATAAAATCGAGTTTGTTAGGAAAAAAATTTAATTTTAAATTTCTCCCTTTAAATAAGTTATGAAATTCTAAATGAAAGACTTTATTCCTAGAAGATCGATTTTGAATGGCCTTATATTTGATTGAGAAGAGAGATATGCTTTATTCGATTATTTTAAGGTTAAAATGTTTGATAGAGTGTTCCGCTATATTGAGATATTTGAATGTGTAATATTTTTTTTTTAAAAAATATATTAGTTTGTTGGCGAATTACAAATATAATAAAAAATAATTTTTTTTCAATATTTCAAAAGCAAAAAAAAATTTTTTCGAATTTTTTTAGATCAAATTGTTTGCTCTCAACATCAAAATATATATTGTTAAATGCTTTTGCTGCGATAAAAACTATAAATAATTTCATACCAAAAAACATTAAAGAGCGGCTAGTCGTGATATATTTTATATAAAATAATTGTTGTATACATTATATACATATATACACTTTGTACTGAAGTATAAATGGGATCAAGTAATAATTTTATGTATTTGTACCAATATCTCTAAAAGCATGCCTTGAATTACATGCTAGACAAAACAACATGTCGAAACGTCGAAATTATTTAACAGACAGACTTGTACTTGCCTCCGTAAGCATATAAAAACACACACGCATTAATATATTAGTAAAAGTGTGTGTTGCTTAGCTTGTTTGCAGCGCAAAAACTTGCATTATTCATTTGAGAATTTGCATATGCCTATAAGAACTTATATATACATACATATTTATGCGTGAATATATTATATATAGTATGGTCTGCCGAAATGTGAGTGGAGTGAAGCAAAAGCTCAAAAGTCCATCACTTCTTGCTTTTCCAGCAATAACTACACACACTCACTTCCTCAGAGCTATGACTGCGCTTACTCACAGCTACAAAACCCATTCCCATAGTTGTATGAGCGTTGGTGAGTGTTTTGTTTAGTTTTATGTGCAGGCTGTGCACCGCCAAGTTGATTTTGAGACAAAAATTTGCATTTACTGCCAAATTAAATTCACTGCAAATTCAACTTTTGCAACCCACACACACATAGGCGCACATATACCTACATACATGTAAGCAAATGTTACTTTGCTGCTAGGGACCTCGTGTGTGTTTGTGTGTGCGTTTGTACTGCGGCATAATTAGACTTTCTGACTGCAAGTATTTCTCTGAGCGCTTGTTTATTTACTCAAAAATTTTAATGTCGGCTACACATACCTAGAACTATTTAAAGAGGGTGATTGTTGGAAGTTATATAATTATCAATTTTTCTATAAAGTCAAAGTAGGAAGATCCACTGATACAACCGATTAAAAACCACATCAGAATAAAAAACTTTTGTCGAATATTAATATTTTTTTATTTTTAAAAATTTTACAAAAAAATATTAAGCGAAATATTTTCTCTAAACACTAACTATTTCAACCACATTAAAAAAACAATAATTAAATTTGAATAAGAAATTTCAAAAATTTTCGAACAATAATATTTTTTCAAAAATATAATTTTAAGATTTTACGAAAAAAATTTAAAAAAAAATTTTCCTAAAACTGTTTTTATTTCAATTATTGAATCATTGCTAATTGTAAAAATAAAAATTTAATTTCGAAATTTTTCGAAAAGTTCCTTGAAATAAAAAATATATACAAGAATAAAAAATTTCAAAATTTTTCGAATAATACCATTTTTCCGAGAAAATTTCGTACTAAAAATCTTCTGTTTCAGTCACTCAATAAAAGAAAAATAAAAAAAAAATAAAAATTTTCAATCCAATCTTTTTTCTAAGAATTTTTACAATTTATTCAAAAACAACCAAATATAATAAGGATCATATAAAAATTTCAAATAATTATATAAAACCTTTTTAAAAATCTTTTCAAAAATAATTTGATAAAATTTCTCATAAAATATTTTCCGTTTTAATCATTGGATAACAGCAGTTAGAAAAACGAATAAAAATTGAAAAAATTATATTTTTTCAAAAATTTTCGAAAAGATTTCTCTCAAATGTCTCTGTTTCAATAATTAAATCGTTGCTAATTTTAAAAAATAAAACACAAATTTCGAAATTTTTAAAAAAGTCAAAAGTGGTGTACTGTTAAAAAAAGATAAAATAAAAAATTTTCAAAATTTTTTAATTTGATTATTTTCAAAAAATGTCGCACATTCAATACCAGAAATATAAAAAAATTTCCAAATTTTTCGAACAAAATTTGCTTTTGTTTACAAATCATTAAAAAATCAATATTGTAATATAAATCACACGTCACTTAGTAATTTCGTATAAGCCTTTTTCAAAAATTTTTTTCAAAAATAGTTTAAAAAATTTCCCCCAAAATATTTTCTGTCTCAATATAATAAAAATATATATGTGTCATATACATACAAAGATGAAATATTTTTCTTAAAAAAAAAAAAAAAAAAAAATTTAAATTTTCAAATCCAAATCAACACCCTGTATATTCACATGCAATCGTATATATTTCACTCATTCTTATGCAACTACCTTTGCCTACCACTAGCGCCATTATTTTACAGACTTTGACACAACGTTGCGCATAGCCTTTAGCATTTTATGAATGTTGCATGCAACATACTAAATTCCAACATGCAGTCGCGGTAAGTTTGGCAACCGCAAGTTGTGGTACATGCAGTGCATGCCAAAAAGAGCCAAAAAAGCAAAACACAAAATTCGTACAAAGCAAAGCAGAGAGGCATACTTCTAGGCAACTACGCATCGCTGCTTCTCTATATATATTTGAATGTAAGCGCGTGTGTGTGTGCAACAAAAATGCAAATGTATGCAACCGCCTGTGTATGTGTGCTCTAAAACTAGAGGGCCTTCGAATTTCGCATGCATATTTGCATGAATTTCTCAAACAAATACTAGCACTACTACAGACACATAAATGTATTGCGTTTGTGTGCATGCATTTGCATTTGATTTGCAACGCGCTGCAGTCACTCCTTCTACGGTTTCGAGTTAACAAGCATTTGTATGCGAAGGCCAAGTTTGTCATCGATTTCTTTTCTTTATGTGTTTTGTTATCCGTCTTCTCCTCACAGCTGCTTCTCTCATCGCCCTCTTGCAGTCAGGGTTAAATCTTTATATTTTTTTCTATTTTTCTCGTATTTCTGTTAATTTGCATGCACCAGCTGCTGTACGCTGGCTAATAAAGAAGTATAGCTAAAAATAAAAATATAAACACAAAAATAAAATCACGAAACGCCAACTTATTTGTATGCTGACGCAGAACGACAGTCAATAATTGCTTATCACGTATACGACCTGGTGTCCGACGACGTGTCTCCCACTCAGTATGCGACATGTGTTCTTCGCACACGAAATAAATGTGTAAATACGCAATGAAGGACGTGGTTGCAATGAGTGAGTTCAGAGTAGTAATTTTGTTGGTTAAAAAATAAAAATTCTCAGTTGTAAAGGTCAAAGTTTTATTGAGAATATCCTTGAGATAAATTTTCTTAAAAAACCAAAACATTTAAAAATAATTAGAAAAAAATTAAAAAATTTTTAGTTTTAAGAAATAAAAAAATTAACAATTTAACGAAATTAAAAGAATATCATAAAAGTAGAAAAATTTCAAAAATTTTAATGAATATAAATAAAAAAAAAAAATAGAAAAAATATATTTTTGGAGAAATAAAATTTTACGAGAAAAAAATTATTTTTTACTATTTAGAATAAAAAATTAAAAGAAAAATAAATAAGGAATTAAAATACTACAAAACGCTAACTTCGGTTGCACCAAAGCTATAATATCCTTCACAAATACACGAGATTCCTTACAAGTAACTGATGTTGCTCGGTGATTGTAATGCTGATTTGAACAATAATATACGCAAAATATAAAAAAGGCAATACTTTCAGTTCTAAGTACTTAATTTACATTAATAATTTATTATAATTATTTTTTAGAGAAAATTGTATTGATGCACAGCAGTAAAATGTTACTCATACGCCACGGGTAACCCGAAGAAACTTGCAACTGAGTTTTGGTTATAACTTTTAAAGCTGGAAAACTTAACGAATTGTTTATTTATTTCTCAAAAATATATAGTATATTTATTTCACAAAAAATTCAACGCAATGAGAGCAAAATATTACTCATACGCCACGTATACCAACGCTTGTGCTAGAAACCCCGGTTTGAGGTATGGATTACTAATTTCAGCATATCATGTCTTCAACGCACACAAAAACAACGCAATGCACATGATGCAATTTGCCTTAAAACATTCGGTACTACTCAGCAGCTTACGCCGTTGGTCAGCAATTTGAGTGAAATCGTTTAGTTAACATTTATTACTTGATGCCTCGCCGGACCAGCAGACAATAGCACGTTTGCAATGCAGCTCCTGCGCTATGTGTTGTTCTAACACGTAACCGAATTTATATACCCAAGCATGTGGGAGTAGGGACTGTAATATGTACACATATACCTCCACACACATACACAACTCTATGGGTCCATGTGTTGAGAAATGCAAGCGAATATTTTGTGAGTGAATTGGAATGCACAATAAATATCTAGAGCATGCACAATAAATTAAATAAGGAAGAAAGGAGCGCAAGAATTGAAATGAAATTGTTTGCTGCAACTGTTGGTGGCATTGGCGGAGGGTTAAATGTGGTGCCGGGGGTTTAAGAATTTTTCTGTTTGCTGAAATGCTTCCGACAAATGCTGCTAAGCATTTGCTAAAATGCTCGAAACATTACCTTCTTTTTGTTGTAGTTGAGAAATTTTGAAATTTAAGCACACGGTATGTGGGAATACCGTTATGTGGCATGCATGTACGAGTGATGCTTACAGACATTTAATGTAGGTGCATCTATGATTATTTCTTTCCATGATCAGCTGCAGAATGAAATAACTGGTCAAATGATTTCGCTGATACCACTAAAGGATATGGATGTTATACAAATAGAGCGATCGGAATGAAGTGCTGGTATGGGAAAACTTTTTATTTGACGAGATATGTTAAAGAAACTCAGCATGGATTATTTTCAAAGGAAATGGTATAACATTCGAAGCAATTGTTCAAATCGGACGACTATGGAATGTACTTTCACAAAAACTGGCCCATAAAAATCTAGTTCTTTTACGGACACGTTACTGTGGTTTACATTTCATAATATTGTTCATATAATAAACTATTTAAATCAGTAAAATTTACGAATAAAGGTGAAAACGTTTTTTCTGTACAGTTAATAGAGTTGTCCTTAATAGAATGTCTACTTAATAGAGCTTCCACTGTATTTTTTGTTTTTGAATTATTTTTACCATCCTATCTTCTAAGTTGGTCCGAACTGGACACAGTGTGCTAAGCTTTACTTAAATCGGTTCGGTAGTTTAGCAGTCCATCGCGGACAAACAACGTGACACGTATTTTTTATATATAAGGATAAAGTAGCGTAGGTCCAAAAAAGCGAGGGCTTCTTTTTTCGTTTCGTACTTAGCAAAATTGGTTGCTAGACACTTCTGAGAAATTTTGTTATTTTAAAGAAAAAAAATTGTTGTGGTTTTTATAACACAACGAAAACAACGTGACAATAAAACAATAATTTTAAATATTTAATTATTCAGCGATATATATTTTGTGCCTTTAAAGGCTGCAGCAGATATAATATACTTACGCCAAAAATTTTTCCAGTCTCGGAAACACTTGGAGCCTTCAGCAAATTTTGTTTTATCTACATCTTACATGTTTGCATTCAAACTCATATACCCATGTCTCAGCGGCAGTTCCATTAATGTGGAATCGAAATTAGCACGATTAAGCCTGTCCAAAGAAACCTGGTTACAGTATTCTTTTCGAAAAAAATTCACCTTTATCGGGATGAGTCGAGCAAGAACGTGTTGCATACCCAAAATATCCACCAAAACCATGCGAATGGACTCGCGAGAAATGTCGAGCTCTTTTGATATCTCTCTAATTCTTGCGTGTCGACTTTCAAGCTCCATATTCTTCCCTTTTTTAATACTTTCATAAATTAGATATTTTTGGAATCACTATTCAGTCGGGGAATACTGAGTTGCTTTTTTGTCACAATGTAAATCGGGAAACTCCTAGTTCTGTAGGAAATTTAGAGGTGCCTGTCAACAATTTCTACAGAGTACCAGTCGTTAAAACCTTCGCTTTTTAATTCACCGTAACATAGGGCATATAACTGCTGTAGAATATAACCAATCAGACAAGAATATGACTTTACACACTAATATCATATAAAATATGCATATTTAAAGGAAATAATGGCTTCAATGAAAATATTGTAAAGAATATTAAAAAAAAATAACTAAATCTTCAGGAAGCTTCAGAGAGTACATTGAAAATATTCTCATACGTACTTGGCGTATGAGGAATACGAAAGATAGTTTCTACGTTCCTTATATATATGTATATATGTATTATTGCAAACGCTACAATGCGCACTGCACACGATTGGTGTTTTAAATATCATTGGGGTCGCTTCAGAAAAATGACCATCCACTCAGATAGTAGATAGTAGATGATAGTAGCCTTGAACTCATTAACAGTGCGTTCACGGTTGGTCAAAGAGTGCCTAACCTCACTATGAATAGCAGCGAGTGTGTCTTGTAATAAGACTGGTATGGATGCCAGGCCCCAGCGAGATCGTTGGAAGCTGTGTAGAGCTAATAAGCAAAGAATAAAAGGCACCCTAGAACCACTATCAGTAGAATAAATACGTCAAAATATTTGCGGTCTTTCATTTCTTCCTGACCAACATTTTTAGGTTATTCTTACCAAAATATTTACACCCTACCACAATGTAAGTATACTATGTTTTAAAGAAATTTTAGAGGCATTTTCAGTTATTGTTTTATTTTATCATATCAACGATACAAAATTTTTTTTTTTCTATTTTTATTTTACATTTTTTTAAGAAATATCAAACATTTTCAAAAACTCCATTGTTTTTTTTTTAAATTTATACAACTTTTCTATATTCTACTCTCTCAAAAATCACCAGCTAAGCCCTTTGCATGCAACTCAAGTGAGCTCTTGTCCGTATTTATTTTGTCTGTCGTGTTTGAATTTGATGTTGATGTTGTTGGTGACAGTAATGTTGTGTTGGCTCAGCAACTGTTGCGCTGACAAACTCTTGTAGCAACAAACAAATAAATACATTTATATATATAATACATACGTACATAAAAATCGTAAGCCTTGGCATTTTTCACATCTCTTTCTACTTTTCTGCCGCCTTTGTATTTGTATTTGCATGTGTGTGCGACTTTTTATGGCCTTAAGTCAATTTCAGCACAAATATTGGCTCTTTTCTTATTCGTGTTTATTTTATTTATTTACTTGTACCGTTACTTTTGTCAACCGCAGACACCATGCGGCATTTGTACTTTCCCTTTAAATCCATGGTGTTGGTTCTAAGGCTTTGTTGCCATAGTCTCCTTTTTGAAGTTGTGTTCTGTTTGCTCAGTTTTTTCCCTCATAGGCTTATTGGCTAATGCAATTGTTGTCAACATGTGGGTGTCTGCATTTTTGTAAAGTGTAACATGGCCTTAACAAGATAGATGATGCACTTTACTTTAAAGAACTTCGAAATACATTTTAGGTCATTGGTCTCTTTTACAATTTTTTTTATAGACACACTCTACATTTTACTATATAAATTTAGGATTTATTTAAATATATCCGTTATCGATTATTTTGTTGTTGGTGTATAATAAGTTTTAAATCAATTTATTAGTCTGGCTCATCCCATCTCGCGAAATACACGGTTATAGCCAAGTTGAGAACAACGCGACAGTCGTTTCTTCTTTTCACAATGTGGAGCCAATTGGGAACTCCAAACAAAGCCAGGTCTCTATCCCCCCGGGTTTTTTCCCAAAAGTAGTGCATGTCTTCCTCCACGCCTTCACTTTTTTGAGCAATAAATCCAATTCTTCAGAACTATTTTCACATAAAGGTGCCGCAGCGATTATATTTTATTAAAATTTAAAATAATACTAATTTACAATATCTACCTATACTAACTCGAAAACGCCTCGACTGATTTGAGGGACCTTTTTAGGTGCTTATAAAAAATGTTTCTTAAAACAAGGTAGGTGTAGCTATGGTTTATAGTTTCTTAGTAATAGATTTTATATATTAGAAAAGAAAACTTTTTTCTCTCATGAAATAATTACGTCCGTATGGGGTTTTTCTTTTTGATTGGCACGGCGGATTATATTTCCAATACAATACAATACAACTTAAGCAAATTTATTATAACGAACTATCCTAACTCTACAACACCTCGATTGATTTGAAAGATATTTTTAGTTGGTAATGCGTAATATTTTTTGTATACTTTGGAACAAAGTAGGTGGGGCTGTGGTTGACAGTTTCTTAATAGCTGATGTTATACCTGTATATCAAAAACATATTTTTCTCTTTAAATAATAACTTCTATGCAGTACTTGTCTTTTCATTAGGCGCTACGGAATATATTTCCAGAATAATATGTGTGTAATATTAACGCACATTTATTATAACGACCTATTCTAACTCGACAACTCTTCGACAGATTAAATAAATTTTTTGGTTAGTTACGCAGAATGTTTCTAATATACTGTTTGACAAATAAGGTTGCGCTGTGATCGAAAGACCTTAGTAATCTATTTTATTTTTAGAAAAACAAATTTCCTGTATTTTTCGTTGTTTTAAGTTTTTTTCGTTGTTATGACACTTTCATAACATTATGAATCAATGGAAATTTTAATCTAACGACCTATCCTAACTCGATAACCCCTCGACAGATTTAAAAGATTTTTTAGATGGTTATAAAGCATACTTGTTAAATACTGTTGAAGAAGGGAAATGGTGCTGGCTGCGGTCATTATGTTTTTTTTTTTTTTAATTTAATGATTGATTCGAAGCCAAAAAGTTTTATTTTGCATTAAGCAATTAAAGCTATATTATGCTGCTAATGTTTTTTCAGTATGTACAATTTTTGAGTTGGTTGAAATGTGCTAAATAATGAATCCCTCTTAAGACCTAAAGGAAGTTTTCTCTTTATAGGTTACCATGGAGATAATATAGATTCACACACCAAACCAGCTTTATTCAGAGTATAACACTAACTACTACAAGTGGTGGAATTGCAATACGTAGTTGTCAAACTTTTAGACCCATGTATATCATGCAAATTTAAAATTGCAGACTTTTTGGGCTTATGTATGTACACGCCAATGCTAGTGACATCTGTGCATTAAAAAAAAAAGAACAACCTACCAAAATCGCAAAATTTCTAAACCCACGGTTAACGGTGCGTACTAAATGCTGCACAAAATACGTTCAAACTGAACTGAGATTAGAGAGTAAGGAAGCAAAAATAGATATAATATATGGAGATCTAAGTACAAAAGTTGTCATTATAGTAGCCTGGCAACACAAGCAACCAAATTTAGTGCACTTTTATTCGTTCACCACAAGTTCACCAACTATTTGTTTAAGTTTTTTTGGAAATATTTTATGAACAATATGTATTTAATATATTTTTATATTTGTAAATATTAAAGTAAAATATTCCAAACTAACAATTTAGCACACCAGCAAATACTAGCGCTCACCTTGCCACAGCGTGCTCTCCAGCGCTTTCGACCTTAAATGATAGTGTTTCGAGGTTCAGCTGCTACAAAAAGCACCATAAATTTCATGCTGGTATCAATGCCGTACAAATTTTATATATTTACTTTTGTTTTTGTGCACATTTAACACATGAAAGTGTACGCAACTTTATGTTATCTACCTGTGGTTGCCTAAAATAAGTTGAAAACTTTGCTGAGCACTACAATCTCCCTCCCAAAAACATACACGAATATACTCAGCTAGTGAAAAAGGCACCGCTACGCATGCTGGTGGTCAGTTGCGCGCTCGTTCTTCCACTCTCCGCATATCATTAGTGGTTGGATCTGGTTGCTTGTTAGTAACACTTGGTGTTTTTAAGGTTACTGTGGAATTATTTTGCTTTTATTTTAAAGATAAAAGCTTGAAAATGTGTTGAAAATTATGTTAGCGTAGATAATGCTTTTTGAAGCTAAGCGCTAAAGCGTTTGGTTGTAGAAAAATGGGATTACTTCGATGCTTCTTGTGTATGGTTGCGTAGGGAGTGTATGGGTATGTTTTTGGGGGCAAATAAAATTGATGTTTATATATACATAAGTATAAACGATTATATTCATGTTTAAGTCTGCTTACTTAAATTTACTATATTAAAAATTATATGTACAATTATTAAGATTGCAAGAGGTTTGTTCTAAGTGACTTTCACATATAGGTTGCGTATACGCCACGGTATACCAATATAGCAAATATGACAAATATGACAAATATATTGTTAAT
>JAPZAG010002974.1:0-13201 GCA_027475135.1 Bactrocera correcta | reverse complement strand
GTAAAGTCTTAAGTCTATGCGGACAACCCCGCATCAAATTAGGCCTTCCACCAAAACATCATTCACCAGTTAACAGTCAAATTGATCGAACGAGTCATTGAAAAGTGGACTAGTATCTGAGAGGTAGCCGCGGTCAACATTTGAAAGAGATTCACTTCAAAAAAATAAATGCCAATGAATGTTCCATTCAATTTGAAGTATCTGTGTTTTTTCTTCATTTTTATAAAATTATATTTTTATACATTTGCTATTTCCGGGTCTTTAAAAAGGCCGAATTCCCAAAATAATTTTTAAATCGTGCAAAGGAAAAGTTTTTCTGTAATTATTTGTGAGAATTGAACTTAAAAAACGATTCATGAAAGAAAATGTCAATGCTGACTATCTAGACTTTGAGCGATGACGCGATGCAATATTCTGTACATATGTATATAGTATATCTATATGTTAAGTAAACAACTTTGATTATTATTGCTTGTGTGGCTAATCTTGCAGTACTATACGAGTATATTATATCTAATGTTAATTTTTCGCCAACACCATAACTTTAAATTACAATTTGACTTCACCAATTTAAACATTTCTGTTGTAAGACACGGAGCTTTAACAATTATTTGGTCATTCAAATTATTTTCATCTCTCAAAGATATTAGCACTATATGCATTATAGTCCCATTGATTTGTTTTCAAAATGCCAAACGAGGTTTCAAGGCGACTCCTTATCGTGCGATTTCTTTAGTTTGTTCCTGGAGACAATAATTCGAGCCGCAGAGCTAAATAGAGAAGGTACAATCTTCTACAAGAGTGCATAACTGGCGAAACAAACAGTTGCCGCACTCGCGACAACTTCGAACTCGTAGATAACTTCGTTTAACTAGGAATCAGAATTAACCAATAACAACGTTAGCCTCGAAATCCAATGCAGAATAACTCTTGCCAACAGGTGCTACTTCGGATTTAGTAGGCAATTGAGAAGTAAAGTCTTCTGTGCACGAACAAAAACCAAACACTACAAGTCACTCATTATCCCCGTCCTGCTATATGGTACATAGGCAGAGGCAATTCTTTGCACTCTAGCATCAACAAATATTAAAAAATTAAAATTCCTAGCATTTGGTACTGTGGTTTTTCGCTAAAATACAAAAAATCACAAAACTGCAAAAAGTGTACTAAGCATTCATACAGTACCAAGTCTTATGAGCTACAAGAAATTTTAACCAATTATGAAAACACATTTTTTTCGTTAACTTACGGAAGAGAAGTATTAACTGTGTAATTTAGATAGCCGATTGCTTTCAGTAGAAAATACCAAAATTACTAGCTAAAAAATATGGCAATGGTTTTAATAAATGCCACTTTACAAGATAGAAATTACGTGGCTATTGCAGTTGGCAACCGGACAGAAGTTAACTAAAATATTGCTCTAAAAATTTGAATAATTTGCCTTGCCATTATTGACATTTATTTTGAAAAATACTGAAGATTTGTTACTAAGATTTTGTTAAGTAAATATATTTGTTATGGTATCAAAAGATTTTCAGTTTTCTATTGCTTCACTTTTCGAGCGCATTTCTATTTCATGATAAATGAAACAAATAAATGTGTCAAGCTGTCAGCAATAGGTGTGGGCTGTTTATGAAACAAATAATTTTCCAGAAGGTCGGAAGCAAATACTTTAAAGTGGTAAAATAAGGAATTGAGATTATTGTATGGCGGTAATAAATCAAGTCATATTTCAAAACATCATGAAATATATTTTAAATATAACATCGATAAGATATGTTTATGTTCATTGCTAATGAATTTCCTTTGTTTTTTTTTTTTTTTTGTGACAAATTAAAACACACCGTTTATTTTCTTCTTAGCTTACTTCCCATTTATTTATGTATATCTCCGCCTTTTCTACCGGTATAATGCTAAATTGTTTTCAAATTCCTAAAAATGTTTGTGCTTTGTAGATACCAGAAGCCGTCTGCGTTATTGGAAAAATGGCAAATGAACGTTTGATAGGAATCGACGTTTTTACAGGGTCTTCTAATAAGTGTGATTTGATTTATTTTAAAAAAGTGTGTGCGTAGTGTGTTCTTCACTAATTGTTAATTTTTAAATTCAATTTTTTTAATGTAAAGTACAACTCGATGAACATAATTTTTGAATACTTTTTCTACTAAATCAAGTCGTATGTCATGTAAGTTAATGGTTGCCACCAGATGATTAACAACACGCTGGTTTGAATGGTGAAGTTGAACTCAAATTTATTTATTAAACACATTTCTTTTATTCAAAATTTGCTTATTTACTATAAACTTACATATGTACGAATTCTTACTTACTAGTACTTATTTCTATATACTATATAATGATAACGTAAGCAACAATTATAGCGAAACAGCAAACCTCAGTTTGGTCGAGAAACGGCTCACATTGCGGCGGAACGGCTTCCGTTCTGGTTTAGTGCCGACGAAATGTGCTGTTGTTGTAATTTTTGGAAATAAACTTTATTGAGCAAAGATATTGTATAATTACAGAATATTGCTGAATTGAATAATATCAGTATATTTTGCTAGCTATGACAACTTTGTTGTTGTACATTTTGTTAGCTATGCTACCTGTGATAACTCCCCCCTTCTTAAGCATCAGCGTCTCGCTGTTTAAGAATTATTGGCTACTGAAAGCTGTCGGTAATCTTTTGTTGGTGGAATAAGAAATTAATTTCTGGTTTTTAGTTTGAGTATGATATATAAAACTTATGATAGTGTTACTGTAACAAGAATTGCTAAGAAGCTTGAGCTAATTGAAATAATGGTTTTTGATGTTATTCGTTCTAGTTCATTTACATTATTTAAATGTAGTTTATGTAAATAGTTTAAGTCTAATTTAATTTAATTTTCCGTTAGGTTATTCTGAAGTATTGCGGGTAAGATTTGGTAGAAACTTGTTTGCCAGTTGTGTAGTAAGGTAAGAGTCTAAGGAGTAAATGTCAGTTAGTTTTTTAAATGCGATTTATGAATCTTTCTGTTATCTTTAGTAGTTATTGTGACGGTATTGTTTTTAGCGACAGTTTCTTTTTTAAAAATGGGTTTCGTTTTCCCTTTAATTTGTTTGTTCTTTTCAAATATAGTATCACCAGGTTCGTAATTCCTTATTTTTGACCTATTTTTGTTGTGATAATTTATGGTATTCTTTTGGTTTCCGGCTATTTCATTTCGAAGGTCAGAATTAACTATTTCCTTAAAGTTTGTTAAATCTTGGTAGTTGATTCTCTTTGTTCTTCCAAAAAAAATATCAGCTGGTTTCCTTTTCGTAACTGAATGTATCGTGTTATTATATCTGTCAACGGCAATGTTGACAATTTCTTTAATAGAGTAATCAGGATATTCCACTTGGAGACATCTGATTATTTCAATAATAGTGGAATGCACCCGTTCTATCACACCATTGACTTCGCTTTTCTGAGGTGGTGCTAGATAGATTTCAATTCCTAATCCTTCTAAATAGTTCAGAGTTATTGGGCTTATAAAGCTGCCTTCATTGTCCTTGACCAAAGTCTTTGGTACAGTGAAATAGTGTAGAAGCTTTATTAATTTATCCCTGATATGCAGTACTGATTTATTTTTTATCCTGAAAATTTTTACAAATTTAGTGAATTTGTCAACGCACGAGATATATTTTTCGCCGGAAATTTCTATAATGTCGATATGTAGTATTTCTGTTGGATACGAAGGTATGGGTGTTGCCTGTAACTTGAGTTTTTGTGGATGCCGGTCGTACTTATTACATCCGCAAATGATTTAACGGGTGATTTTTTTGAGGTTAGGATTTTCATGCATTAGTATTTGACAGATTACGTGGGATTTCAGACATGGTGTCAAAGAGAAAGATGCTCAGTATGCTTTGACATTTCATCATGAATAGACTTACTAACGAGCAACGCTTGCAAATCATTGAATTTTATTACCAAAATCAGTGTTCGGTTCGAAATGTGTTTCGCGCTTTACGTCCGATTTATGGTCTACATAATCGACCAAGTGAGCAAACAATTAATGCGATTGTGACCAAGTTTCGCACTCAGTTTACTTTATTGGACATTAAACCAACCACACGAATGCGTACAGTGCGTACAGAAGAGAATATTGCGTCTGTTTCTGAGAGTGTGGCTGAAGACCGTGAAATGTCGATTCGTCGCCGTTCGCAGCAATTGGGTTTGTGTTATTCGACCACATGGAAGATTTTACGCAAAGATCTTGGTGTAAAACCGTATAAAATACAGCTCGTGCAAGAACTGAAGCCGAACGATCTGCCACAACGTCGAATTTTCAGTGAATGGGCCCTAGAAAAGTTGGCAGAAAATCCGCTTTTTTATCGACAAATTTTGTTCAGCGATGAGGCTCATTTCTGGTTGAATGGCTACGTAAATAAGCAAAATTGCCGCATTTGGGGTGAAGAGCAACCAGAAGCCGTTCAAGAACTGCCCATGCATCCCGAAAAATGCACTGTTTGGTGTGGTTTGTACGCTGGTGGAATCATTGGACCGTATTTTTTCAAAGATGCTGTTGGACGCAACGTTACGGTGAATGGCGATCGCTATCGTTCGATGCTAACAAACTTTTTGTTGCCAAAAATGGAAGAACTGAACTTGGTTGACATGTGGTTTCAACAAGATGGCGCTACATGCCACACAGCTCGCGATTCTATTGCCATTTTGAGGGAAAACTTCGGACAACAATTCATCTCAAGAAATGGACCCGTAAGTTGGCCACCAAGATCATGCGATTTAACGCCTTTAGACTATTTTTTGTGGGGCTACGTCAAGTCTAAAGTCTACAGAAATAAGCCAGCAACTATTCCAGCTTTGGAAGACAACATTTCCGAAGAAATTCGGGCTATTCCGGCCGAAATGCTCGAAAAAGTTGCCCAAAATTGGACTTTCCGAATGGACCACCTAAGACGCAGCCGCGGTCAACATTTAAATGAAATTATCTTCAAAAAGTAAATGTCATGAACCAATCTAACGTTTCAAATAAAGAACCGATGAGATTTTGCAAATTTTATGCGTTTTTTTTTTTAAAAAAGTTATCAAGCTCTTAAAAAATCACCCTTTAGTATATTTTTTAATAAGTTTAGTCATTTGTGGAAAATAGCATTTTTCCAATATCTGGTCTTTATTTTCTTTACCATTGCGATGGGCTCTTTTGTGTTCTTGTTCTATTATTTTAAATTTGGCGTCTTCATCTGCGATATCGGTAACTACTTTCTGTGTTATCCTGATACGAAATTTTGAGAAATTTTCTTGATATATTTGCTGTAGTAATGAAATGTATTTCTTTTGGATTTTAATTCCATTGATTATGTTTGGGTTTAGAACGCTTTTTAAGATTCTACTTAGGTTTTCTTTATTGTAAACTTCACGTTTAATGAGGTCTCTGTGGAAGCTTGGATGAGGTTCTTCGTGTGTAATTTCCTTCTTTCCTTCTGTAATTATAACTTGATTTTTAAATACGTTAATTGGAGGTTCACAGTGAGGAATGAGCTTTGAGCTATCCTCTTCTGCGCTATGTTGTGTATTTTTATCTTTGGATGTTAGCGTATTAACTTCTATCGGCAGCTGCGATAACGCATCGGCGACTACGTTTGTTTTTCCTGGTTTGTAAATACATATAAATAAAAATGAATCGCCAAAATGTATGTACGCTCATAACTTTCATACGACTGAACCAAATTTGATAATTGTTTTTTTTAATGTGTTCGTTGTGGATCGGGGAAGGTTAAGAAATAAAAATACCTTATACTTTTAATTAGGAAAAGTCGGAAAATTGGACAATTCCAAAAAATAACTTCTTTTCATATAATTTTTTTCAATTTTTGTTTGTTTTGTTTTTCAATATTTTGATTTGTAAATTATTTGAATCGTTCAATTTCGGTCGCTTGCTTTTTTAATGCAGCTATTCAAAAGAAAAAATATTTGAAAATTATGCGTGTTTCACATATAAAGATCAATTACAGATTGAAATTTGTTTCGAAGCCACGAAGAGGTCGCGCTAATATCGGTCGGCGTTCTGTTTGGCATCAATTAATGGCAGCCTAAGGCAAGGCAATGCAGGAAGTACTCCCAGGATGCGATGACATATAGTACATGCTGAATTATGGACCGCACAGTTGATGCAATCATTTTTGCGGAAATTCCTGATCCAGAGATAGATCCAGAATTATACAAAGTGGTAAAAACCAATATGGTTCATGAACATTGCGTACACCACAATCCTTCTTCGGTTTGTATGTATGTCTGACGATAAATGCACGAAACACTATCCACGTGCATTTCTTTAGGAAACGCAAATTGGAAATGATGGATATTCACTCTATCGGTGTCGCTCACCAGACGACAATGGCAGAACATTTAGCATTCAATTTAGAAGAGTGAATATCGAAGTTGACAAGACATGGATCGTACTAACGGGTGATTTTTTAAGAGCTTGATAACTTTTTAAAAAAAAAAAACGCATAAAATTTGCAAAATCTCATCGGTTCTTTATTTGAAACGTTAGATTGGTTCATGACATTTACTTTTTGAAGATAATTTCATTTAAATGTTGACCGCGGCTGCGTCTTAGGTGGTCCATTCGGAAAGTCCAATTTTGGGCAACTTTTTCGAGCATTTCGGCCGGAATAGCCCGAATTTCTTCGGAAATGTTGTCTTCCAAAGCTGGAATAGTTGCTGGCTTATTTCTGTAGACTTTAGACTTGACGTAGCCCCACAAAAAATAGTCTAAAGGCGTTAAATCGCATGATCTTGGTGGCCAACTTACGGGTCCTTTTCTTGAGATGAATTGTTGTCCGAAGTTTTCCCTCAAAATGGCCATAGAATCGCGAGCTGTGTGGCATGTAGCGCCATCTTGTTGAAACCACATGTCAACCAAGTTCAGTTCTTCCATTTTTGGCAACAAAAAGTTTGTTAGCATCGAACGATAGCGATCGCCATTCACCGTAACGTTGCGTCCAACAGCATCTTTGAAAAAATACGGTCCAATGATTCCACCAGCGTACAAACCACACCAAACAGTGCATTTTTCGGGATGCATGGGCAGTTCTTGAACGGCTTCTGGTTGCTCTTCACCCCAAATGCGGCAATTTTGCTTATTTACGTAGCCATTCAACCAGAAATGAGCCTCATCGCTCATCGGACACGGACGCGAAACACATTTCGAACCGAACACTGATTTTGGTAATAAAATTCAATGATTTGCAAGCGTTGCTCGTTAGTAAGTCTATTCATGATGAAATGTCAAAGCATACTGAGCATCTTTCTCTTTGACACCATGTCTGACATCCCACGTGATCTGTCAAATACTACTGCATGAAAATCCTAACCTCAAAAAAATCACCCGTTATATTCGCCACTTCACATTCAAAACTTGAGTATTACAGTTTGGTGAAACCACTGAAATACGTTTGCAAATACATCACCAAAGAAAGCAACATTGCGATAATTGGCGTTGAATGAGATGAGATCAGTAAGTATCAAAAGCGTCGATACGTGAACTGCAATAAAGCGCTTTGTAGGATATTTACATTTGCATTTCATGAAAGTTTTCCGACTATGGTGCGTCTCGCGGCGCGTACTGTGAATGGTAGAGTGTTTGCAAGCCAGCAAGTACAATTAGTGGAACATGATAATAACTGGAATCAAATGATGGACCATTTAGCTACTCCACATGTAACTGAAGTTCGCATACTTTTCGCGAAGATCATTTCGACATATCATCCTTCAAATTCGCGTCAATTAAGGGATACGAAAAAAAGGATATTGTCGATGACATTTTACATTGTATTCCCTAATGATTGGAAATGGGCAAATTACGATTGATACTTTCATTGGTTTGATATAAATTTTTCCTGCCCATTGTCAATTCACTTCAACGAAAGAAGAACTCATCACGTTTATCCCAACAATGGCAAATTGTCTTAACTTGCTTGAGAGCCCGCGCAATTTTAGTTGCCAAAAATACCGATGTTAATGACTTTAACTGGTAGATTCAAAGTAAAATTCAGAAGGGTTTGCGTTCATACAAATCGATCGATCGTCTTGACAATGAAGACAAAGCCGTGAATTATCCAGGGGAATTTCTAAATTCTTTGGATAGGTTTGGTATGCCGCAGCATAATTTGCATCTCAAAGTTAGATCTGTCATTAGTATGTTTCACAATCTTCATTTATTCACCGAAACTGTGTAAACAACCCTAATAATTGTGACGCAGTTACCGAATAAAGGGCACAGTAATTTCATTTCAAACATATTCCGTTTCCAGAGCAAATTGCATTTGTAATGGCAATCAACAGGACAAAAGGATAGATAGATAGAAGTGTGGCATAAATCTAGAAAAGCCATGTTTTTCACACGTTCAGATATACGTGGCGTGTTCACGAGTTGGAAACCCATATTCCGTGTATATTTACGCACCAGAACAGAAAACCAAAAAAAAAAAATTGTTTATCAAGCTGTGCTACATTAAAAAAATAATAAATGATTTTCAACGCAATATAAATTCAACTTTCTTTTCATTTCAAAAGACATAAATTCCCGCAGGGCAACGGCAGCGGGGTCAGCTAGTATTTAATAAAATATAACAGATATATGAACTACGCGGAGAGAAATATAGAACCGAGTTTGAGCAATCTTTTAATTCATATGTATTAGTTGATGTTCACAAGTTTTTGTTGAGAGCCGAGAGCTCATGTAGTCGTAGTCTAAGAGGCCTCCTAGCTAAATAAAATTACACTGGGGGGTTACCCCAGGCCGCCCCCTTGACATCTGCAGCGCCCACAAGGGGGCGTTATCGCCCACTTTGGGAAACACTGGAATAGAGCAATATTCTCGCTAACTAATCACTGACCAAAGTTGAGAAAAACCTCGTCAATGTTAATTTTGTTGTTGGCAGGGTTTCCACTGGCTGCACAGTATTTTTTGGGTGGAAATACAGTCTTTGGGCGTTCTCCAAATAAACTGCGAAACGCACAACAGTCGGAAAATGTTCATGAATTACAAAGGTAAATATCCTAAAAAGCGCTTTATTGCAGTTCACGTATCGACCGTATCGTACAAGACCAAAAACTGCCATGTTGCTTCCTTTGGTGACGTGCTTACAAACGTATTTTATAGATTTTACGAAACTGCAATACTCAACATTGATATGAGTTTTGAATGTGAGTTAGACAATAATGGTGAATATAGTACAATCCATTTGTTGTCAATTTCGATATATATATATATTTTTTTAATAGCCGGATATCATATACATTTTTTTTTTAATAGACGGAATAAAGAAAGCAAACGAAAAATTTAAGCGATTCAAATAATTGAAAACCGAACCAAAAAACTTTTTGGAATTTTCCAATTTTCCGACTTTTCCTCGCGCAAAGCCGGTTTTTTTTTTTATTTGTAAACCTTCCTCGATCCACAGATTGGTTCAGCCGTTCTCGAGCCGTTATTAAAAAACAAACATTCATTCGTTTGTATGGGAAAAAGAAAAGGGCTGTTTTTAAGGGTTTTCCGACAATTATTTGAATTTTTCTCGCCGTAAGAACCATCTATGATCTTCATTTGGAAAAAAGAATTGATGCATTTGGTCTCAAAAACCGGACAACGATAGTTGAAGTGATTTTGTGAATGAAAATGAATTAAAATGTATGACTGAATACTACTGCGTCCAAAAAAAGGTGACATTAGAATTTAAACTGCGCGTGTCGAAAGATTTGGAAAATTTTTTTTTTTTTTGGTTGGTAGTACTCTCAGTCACATTTATGTAAAATTTCATGTCAAAATATCCATTAGTGTTTGAGATACGTGTCGTTTGGTGAGCTGCTAAAAGTGAGTTTTTCGTTTTTTGCGATGTCGAAATTTGTTGAGCAAAGAATTTGCATTAAATTTTGTTTACGGAACCAATTTTCTGCTGCGGATACTTTGAGGATGATGCAGAAGGCCTTTGGTGATGAGGCTATGTCTAAAAAAATGTTTAGAAGTGATATAGTGAGTTCCAAACCGGTCGTGAACGTGTCGACCAGATTTTATCTATTTTTGCTATTAGTTTTTTTTTTTTAATGATTCGTTGTTTTCCCGAAAAAAAAAACAAAATAATACATTAACTAAATTAATCTTTATATCATTAATATGAAATACATACCATGTTGTCCAGAATCGCGGGCTAAATGTCATTCATTTAATCGGTTCATTCTAGAACGGTTACTTTGGTGCTAAAAAAAAATCAATTTTGAGTAGCATCGCTGAAGTTTGTAATTTTCATTTTTGACCGGTTGTTGAAGGAAAATGCTCCTATGTGCGATGTCACAGCACGACTTTTCACAAAAGCTGCGATGTTTGATGGTGCTGGGTCAAACCACGACAAGTGGTCCATGAAAATTTCGAAAAATCTTCTATTTTGAAAATTAGCAGTTCATTAGGATGGGGACCAGATGCATACACAGTGATATAAATATTTTATCAAAATTCTTTTATTTTGTTAAAGTTATTGATGGTTGAAATTTAGAGGACGACAAAATTGTAAAATTATTTTCTCATAAACGACCTATGATAAATCGATGAGACCCTATGAAAGCAAAGCTATATTATAAATATTTTTTTAACGTCCTTTTGTTTAAACAAAAATATTTCACATATTTTTTTGTTAAATAATTGAAATCGTGCTTTAAATTTCAAGCTTCAATAACTTTAATGAAAAAAGAAATTTGACGAAATATTTACATATATCACGGGGTATGCGTTTCGTCCCCTTCCCAATGAATTGCTAATTTTCAAATGGTACAGTGTGTCAAACTTTTTGAGAACCATCGATGGACGATTCGATGGCTACTTCGTATGCCTCTGAAGTTCTCATACTTTCCGCAAAGATCATTTCCACATATGGGCCTTCAAATTCGCGTCAATTATGGGATACGAAAAAAAATTACATTGCCGATGACATTTTACATTTTATTCGCTAAGAATTGGAAATGGGCAAATTTCAGTTGATACTTCCAGTGGTTTCATATCAATTTCACCTGCCTTTTGTCAATTCACTTCAACGAAAGATGAACTCTTCACGAATGTTTATCCGAACATTGGCCAAATTATCGTAATTGCGATTGCTTGAGTGCACGCGCAATCTTAGCTGCCAAAAATACCAATGTTGTTGACTTAACCTGGAAGATTCAAAGTCAAATTCCAGTACCTTGCGCTCATACAAATCGATCGTTTTGACAATGAAGATGATGCCGTGAGTTATCCAGTGGAATTTCTAAATTCTTTGGAGAGGCTTGGTATGCCACAGCATCATTTGCGTCTCAAAGTTGGGGGTGTCATTATTATGTTTCGCACTCCTCATGCGCCGGAACTGTGTAATGGAACTCGACTGATTGTGAGGCAGTTATCGAATACCAGGGGACAGCCATTTCAATTCAAACGTATTCAGTTTCCAGGGAAAATTGCACTTGCGACGACAGTCAACAGGACATAAGAATAGTCGCTAGAAGAGTGTGTCATAAATGTAGAAGTGCTCCGTTTTTCACACGGCGTGTATATTATTATTGTATTATTTTGTTTATCAAGCTGCGCTACATTAAAAAAATGTAGAAAAGTCGCAAATAAATGATTTTCTACACAATATATATTCAACCTTATTCTCTTCATTTAAACCACACATAATTCACGCAGGACAACGGCTGCGGGGTCAGCTAGTTAGTTTATAATTATATTCTTCTATCCTTGCTTTCCACCTTTTTAACTTGGCATTGTTATTACTGTTGCTTAGTGCAAACGTCAGTGGCTGGTGATCAGTAAGAATTTTTATTTCTTTAGCTCCATATAGGTAAGTCCTTAATTTGTCGAGGGACCATACTATGGCGAGCATTTCTTTCTCTGTTGTCGAGTAATTCTCTTCGGTTTTGTTGAGTGATCTAGAGATGTAAGTTATGGGTCTGTCTTGACCGATAGTCCCTTGTGAAAGGACTGCTCCGATTGCAGTATTGGAAGCATCTGTCGTCAGAATAAAGGGTTTGTTGAAGTCTGGGAATACCAGAATTTCAAAAGATGTAAGCAAATATTTTATGCCATTAAATGATTTCAAGCCTTCATCTGTTTTTTTTTGTTTTTGTATCCGTTTGGATTGACTTGCTTTTATTTGAACATTTTCACCTCTAGTTAAATTGGTAAGTGGCTTGACAATTTTTGCAAAGTCTTTTATAAATCTCCTATAATACGATGCTAAACCCAGGAAACCTTTTAATTCCTTAAGGTTAGCAGGTGCGGGAATTCTTTTAATAGCGGATATTTTGTCAGGATCTGGCAAAATACCTTCGCCGGTAACGATATGACCTAGAAAATTTACTTCTGTTCTAAAAAATTTGGATTTTTCCAGATTGACTTTTAAATTTGATTTGTACAAAAGCATGAACACATCTTCAATATTTCGTAAGTGTTCCTCTTTAGTTTTTCCAATTATTATAATGTCATCGATATAAACGTAGCAGGCTTTTCCTATAAGCGTTTTGAGAACATCATTGATCATTCTCTGAAAAATGGAAGGGGCATTTTTAAGACCGAATGGCAACCTAGTAAATTCATATTTACCATTGGCTGTCGAAAAAGCTGTCTTTTCTATGTCCTTTTCTTTCATCCTGATTTGGTGGAATCCGGATGTAAGGTCGAGTGTAGTAAAATACTTACATTCGCCTAAGCTAGCGAGAGTGTTGTTTATATCAGGTATTGGATAGGAATCAGGTACAGTTATTGCATTTAGTCGTTTAAAATCAACAACTACTCTATACTTTTTTTCTCCTGATGGACCTGCTATTTTTGGAACAATCCACAATGGGGAATTATACGGACTCTTTGACTCTTTTACTTGTTTTTCTACTTCGCCCCGTAGGTTGGTTGGGTAAGGATATGATTTTGTATATATCGGTTCTTCACTTGTTGTTCTAATTTCCGCTAATACAGTTGTGTCGATTGTCCCACTGTCGTAGACTGGTCCGAAAAGTTCCGAATATTTATTTATCATTTCCTTAACTTCATGTTCATAGGGGTTTTCTTGAATATTATTTATTTGTTTAGAGATATTTTGTTTTAGTGGCAGTACCACATCCTTGAGGGTTATTGTGTCATTTTTTCTATTTACGATTGCTCCCAATTCTTTGAGGGTATCATCGCCAATG
>JAPZAG010002973.1:0-13209 GCA_027475135.1 Bactrocera correcta | reverse complement strand
GATTGCTAAATGAGTATATACAAGAAAATCGACTTTATACCTAAATATAAGATTACGTAATTCTTCTAAATGCTTTGCCGTTATGCCTTTTAAGGCGTTTGTAGACTTCAGTAAGATAAAGAGGGTTAATTAACTTAAATATGTTATACTAATGATTTGAGGCATTTCGATATCGATTGCTAAATGAGTATATACAAGAAAATCGACTTTATACCTAAATATTGATAACGGAATTCTTCTACATGCACTGCCGTTATGCCGTTATGGTTTTATGTTAACTTCAGTTCGTTAAAGAAGGTTTATTAACTTAAATATGTTAAACTTATGATTTGAAGCATTTCGATTTCGATTGCTAAATGAGTATATACAAGAAAATCGACTTTATACCTAGATATAAGATTACGGAATTCTTCTAAATGCTTTGCCGTTATGCCGTTAAGGCGTTTGTAGACTTCAGTAAGATAAAGGGGGTTAATTAACTTAAATATGTTAAACTAATGATTTGAGGCATTTCGATATCGATTGCTAAATGTGTATATACAACAAAATCGATTTTTATACCTAAATATACGCTTACGGAATTCTTCTAAATGCACTGCCGTTATGCCGTTATGGTTTTATGTTAACTTCAGTTCGTTAAAGAAGGTTTATTAACTTAAATATGTTAAACTTATGATTTGAAGCATTTCGATTTCGATTGCTAAATGAGTATATACAAGAAAATCGACTTTATACCAAAGATATAAGATTACGGAATTCTTCTAAATGCTTTGCCGTTATGCCGTTAAGGCGTTTGTAGACTTCAGTAAGATAAAGAGGGTTAATTAACTTAAATATGTTATACTAATGATTTGAGGCATTTCGATATCGATTGCTAAATGTGTATATACAAGAAAATCGACTTTATACCTAAATATATGATAACGGAATTCTTCTACATGCACTGCCGTTATGCCGTTATGGTTTTATGTTAACTTCAGTTCGTTAAAGAAGGTTTATTAACTTAAATATGTTAAACTTATGATTTGAAGCATTTCGATTTCGATTGCTAAATGAGTATATACAAGAAAATCGACTTTATACCTAGATATAAGATTACGGAATTCTTCTAAATGCTTTGCCGTTATGCCGTTAAGGCGTTTGTAGACTTCAGTAAGATAAAGGGGGTTAATTAACTTAAATATGTTAAACTAATGATTTGAGGCATTTCGATATCGATTGCTAAATGTGTATATACAACAAAATCGACTTTATACCTAAATATACGCTTACGGAATTCTTCTAAATGCACTGCCGTTATGCCGTTATGGTTTTATGTTAACTTCAGTTCGTTAAAGAAGGTTTATTAACTTAAATATGTTAAACTTATGATTTGAAGCATTTCGATTTCGATTGCTAAATGAGTATATACAAGAAAATCGACTTTATACCCAAATATATGATAACGGAATTCTTCTACATGCACTGCCGTTATGCCGTTAAGGCGTTTGTAGACTTCAGTAAGATAAAGGGGGTTAATTAACTTTAATATGTTAAACTAATGATTTGAGGCATTTCGATATCGATTGCCAAATGTGTATATACAAGAAAATCGACTTAACACCTAAATATAAGATTACGGAATTCTTCTAAATGCTTTGCCGTTATGCAGTTAAGGCGTTTGTAGACTTCAGTAAGATAAAGAGGGTTAATTAACTTAAATATGTTAAACTAATGATTTGAGGCATTTCGATATCGATTGCTAAATGTGTATGTACAAGAAAATCGACTTAACCCTAAATATAAGATACGGAATTCTTCAAATGCATGCCGTTATGTTAGGCTTAGACGTTCGTTAAAGAGTTATTAACTTATATGTTAAACTTATTTGCAGCATTCATATCGATTGCTAATGTTATACAAGAAAATCGACTTTAACAAATATAGATAACGGAATTCTTCTAATGGCGTTATGCCGTTAAGGCGTTTGTAGATTTCACTAAGATAAAGACGGTTAATTAACTTAAAATTGTTAACTAATGATTTGAGGCATTTCGATATCGATTGCTAAATGAGTATATATAAGAAAATCGACTTTATACCTAAATATAAGATTACGAATTCTTCTGAATGCTTTACCGTTATGCCGTTAAGGCGTAAGATAAAGAGGGTTATTTAACTCAAATATGTTAAACTAATGATTTGAGGCATTTCGATATCGATTGCTTAATGTTTATGTACAAGAAAATCGACTTTATACCCAAATATATGATAACGGAATTCTTCTACATGCACTGCCGTTATGCCGTTAAGGCGTTTGTAGACTTCAGTAAGATAAAGGGGGTTAATTAACTTAAATATGTTAAACTAATGATTTGAGGCATTTCGATATCGATTGCCAAATGTGTATGTACAAGAAAATCGACTTTATACCTAAATATAAGATTACGGAATTCTTCCAAATGTACTGTTGTTATGCCGCCATGGCTTTATATGAACTTTAATATGTTAAAGAAGGTTAATTAACTTAAATATGTTAAACTAATGACTTGAGGCATTTCGATATCGATTGCTAAATGTTTATATACAACAAAATCGACTTTATACCTAAATATACGCTTACGGAATTCTTCTAAATGCACTGCCGTTATGCCGTTATGGCTTTATGTTAACTTCAATTCGTTAAAGAAGGTTTATTAACTTAGATATGTTACACCAGTTATTAGAAGCATTTCGAAATCGATTGCTTAATGCATATATACAAAAAAATCGACTTTATACCTAAATATAAGATTACGGAATTCTCCCAAATGTACTGTCGTTATGCCGCCATGGCTTTATATGAACTTCAATATGTTAAAGAAGGTTAATTAACTTAAATATGTTAAATTAATGATTTGAGGCATTTCGATATCGATTGCTAAATGTGTATATACAAGAAAATCGACTTTATACCTAAATATAAGATTACGGAATTCTTCCAAATGCACTGCCGTTATACCGTTATGGCTTTATGTTAACTTCAGTTAGTTAAAGAAGGTTTATTAACTTAAATATATTAAACCAGTTATTTGCAGCATTTCGATATCGATTGCTTAATGCATATATACAAGAAAATCGACATAATACCTAAATATAAGATTACGGAAATCTTCCAAATGTACTACCGTTATACCGTTATGGCTTTATGTTAACTTCAGTTAGTTAGAGAAGGTTTGTTAACTTAAATATGTTAAACCAGTTATTTGAAGCATTTCGATATCGATTGCTTAATGCATATATACACGAAAATCGACTTTATACCTAAATAAAAGATTACGGAATTCTTCCAAATGTACTGTCGTTATGCACCATGGCTTTTTCAATTTCATACGTAAAGAAAGGTTAATTAACTTAAATATGTTAAACTTATGATTTGAGGCATTTCGATATCGATTGCTAAATGTGTATATACAAGAAAATCGACTTTATACCTAAATATAAGATTACGGAATTCTTCTAAATGCTGTCGTTTTGCCGCCATGGCCTTAAGCCAACTTCAGTCGTTAAAGAAGGTTTATTAACTTAAATATGTTAAACCAGTTATTTGAAGCATTTCGATATCGATTGCTAAATGTGTATGTACAAGAAAATCGACTTTATACCAAAACTATAAGATTACGGAATTTTTCCATGAACTGCCGTTATGCCGACATGGCTTTGTGAACTTCAGTAGATAAAGAAGTTTAAATTAACTTAAATATGTTAAACTAATGATTTGAAGTTTTTCAAATATCGATTGCAAAAGTGATATATACAAGAAAATCTTCCTTATACCTAAATATAAGATTCGGAATTCTTCCAAATGTACTGTCGTTATGCCGTTAAGGCTTTTGTAGACTTCAGTAAGATAAAGGGGTTAATTAACTTAAATATGTTAAACTAATGACTTGAGGCGTTTCGATAACGATTGCTAAATGTTTATATACAACAAAATCGTTTTTATACCTAAATATACGCTTACGGAATTCTTCTAAATGCACTGCCGTTATGCCGTTATGGCTTTATGTTAACTTCAGTTCGTTAAAGAAGGTTTATTAATTTAAAGATATTTTAAACACCAGTTATTTGAAGCATTTCAAATATCGATTGCTTAATGCATATATACAAAAAATCGACTTTGTATCTAAATAAAAGGATTACGGAATTCTTCCAAATGTACTGTCGTTATGCCGCCATGGCTTTATATCAACTTCAATATGTTAAAGAAGGTTAATTAACTTAAATATGTTAAACTAATGATTTGAGGCATTTCGATATCGATTGCTAAATGTTTATATACAAGAAAATCGACTTTATACCTAAATAAAACGCTTACGGAATTCTTCTAAATGCACTGCCGTTATGCCGTTATGGTTTTGTTTTAAATTTTCAGTTCGTTAAAGAAGGTTTATTAACTTAGATATGTTAAACCAGTTATTTGTAGCATTTCGATATCGATTGCTTAATGATATATACAAGAAAATCGACTTTATACCTAAATATAAGATAACGTAATTCTTCTAAATGCTTTGCCGTTATGCAATTAAGGCGTTTGTAGACTTCAGTAAGATAAAGAGGGTTAATTAACTTAAATATGTTAAACTAATGATTTGAGGCAATTCGATATCGATTGCTAAATGTGTATATACAAGAAAATCGACTTAATACCTAAATATAAGATTAGGGTAATTCTTCTAAATGCTTTGCCGTTGTGCCTTTAAATGGCTTTTTTTAACTTCAGTTAGTTTAAAAAAGGGTTATTTAAATCTTAAATATGTTAAACCATGATTTGAAGCATTTCGATTTCGATTGCTAAATGAGTATATACAAGAAAATCGACATAATACCTAAATATAAGATTACGGAAATCTTCCAAATGTACTACCGTTATACCGTTATGGCTTTATGTTAACTTCAGTTAGTTAGAGAAGGTTTGTTAACTTAAATATGTTAAACCAGTTATTTGAAGCATTTCGATATCGATTGCTTAATGCATATATACACGAAAATCGACTTTATACCTAAATAAAAGATTACGGAATTCTTCCAAATGTACTGTCGTTATGTCACCATGGCTTTATATCAATTTCAATACGCTAAAAAAGGTTAATTAACTTAAATATGATAATCTTATGATTTGAGGCATTTCGATATCGATTACTAAATGTGTATATAGAAGAAAATCGACTTTATACCTAAATATAAGATTACGGAATTCTTCTACTTGAACTGCCGTTATGCCACCATGGCTTTGTGTTAACTTCAGTGCGTTAAAGAAGCTTTATTAACTTAAATATGTTAAACTAATGATTTGAAGATTTTCGAAATCGATTGCTAAGTGCATATATACAAGAAAATCTTCCTTATACCTAAATATAAGATTACGGAATTTTTCCAAATGTACTGTCGTTATGCCGCCATGGCGGCCATTGCTAAATGTGTGTATACAACAAAATCGACTTTATACCTAAATATAAGATTACGGAATTCTTCCAAATGTACTGCCGTTATACCGTTATGGCTTTATGTTAACTTCAGTTCGCTAAAGAAGGTTTATTAACTTAGATATGTTACACCAGTTATTGGAAGCATCTCGAAATCGATTGCTTAATGCATATATACAAGAAAATCGACTTTATACCTAAATATAAGATAACGTAATTCTTCTAAATGCTTTGCCGTTATGCCGTTAAGGCGTTTGTAGACTTCAGTAAGATAAAGAAGGTTAATTAACTTAAATATGTTAAACTAATGATTTGAGGCATTCCGATATCGCTTGCCAAATGAGTATATACAAGAAAATCTACTTTATACCTAAGTATAAGATTACGTAATTCTTCTAAATGCAATTAAGGCGTTTGTAGTCTTCAGTAAGATAAAGAGGGTTAATTAACTTAAATATGTTAAACTAATGATTTTAGGCATTTCGATATCGATTGCTAAATGTGTATGTACAAGAAAATCGACTTTATACCTAAATATAAGATTACGGAATTCTTCCAAATGTACTGCCGTTATACCGTTATGGCTTTATGTTAACTTCAGTTCGCTAAAGAAGGTTTATTAACTTAGATATGTTACACCAGTTATTAGAAGCATTTCGAAATCGATTGCTAAATGTGTATATACAAGAAAATCGACTTTATACCTAAATATAAGATAACGTAATTCTTCTAAATGCTTTGCCGTTATGCCGTTAAGGCGTTTGTAGACTTCAGTAAGATAAAGAGGGTTAATTAACTTAAATATGTTAAACTAATGATTTGAGGCATTCCGATATCGCTTGCTAAATGTGTATATACAAGAAAATCGACTTTATACCTAAATATCAGATTACGGAACTCTTCCAAATGCACTGACGTTATGCCGTTATGGCTTTATGTTAACTTCAGTTCGTTTAAGAAGGTTTGTTAACTTAAATATGTTAAACCAGTTATTTGAAGCATTTCGATATCGATTGCTTAATGCATATATACAAGAAAATCGACTTTATACCTAAATAAAAGATTACGGAATTCTTCCAAATATACTGTCGTTATGCCACCATGGCTTTATATCAACTTCAATACGTTAAAAAAGGTGAATTAACTTCAATATGTTAAACTAATGATTTGAAGCATTTAGATATCGATTGCTAAATGTGTATATACAAGAAAATCGACTTTATACCTAAATATAATATTACTTAATTCTTCTAAATGCACTGCCGTTATGCCGCCATGGCTTTATGTTAACTTCGGTGCGTTTAAGAAGCTTTATTAACTTAAATATGTTAAACTTATGATTTGAAGATTTTTGAAATCGATTGCTAAGTGCATATATACACGAAAATCGACTTTATACCTAAATAAAAGATTACGGAATTCTTCCAAATGTACTGTCGTTATGCCACCATGGCTTTATATCAACTTCAATACGTTAAAAAAGGTTAATTAACTTAAATATGTTAAACTAATGATTTGAAGCATTTAGATATCGATTGCTAAATGTGTATTTACAACAAAATCGACTTTATACCTAAATATAAGCTTACGGAATTCTTCTAAATGCACTGCCGTTATGCCGCCATGGCTTTATGTTAACTTCAGTTCGTTTAAGAAGGTTTATTAACTTAGATATGTTACACTAGTTACTTGAAGCATTTTGATATCGATTGCTAATGAGTATATACAAGAAAATCGACTTTCTACCTAAATATATGATAACGGATTTCTGTTACACCAGTTATTAGAAGCATTTCGAAATCGATTGCTTAATGCATATATACAAGAAAATCGACTTTATACCTAAATATAAGATTACGGAACTCTTCAAAATGTACTGTCGTTATGCCGCCATGGCTTTATATGAACTTCAATATGTTAAAGAAGATTAATTAACTTAAATATGTTAAACTAATGATTTGAGGCATTTCGATATCGATTGCTAAATGTGCATATACAAGAAAATCGGCTTTATACCTAAATATAAGGTTACGGAATTCTTCCAAATGCACTGCCGTTATACCGTTGTGGATTTATGTTAACTTCAGTTAGTTAAAGAGGGTATAGTAACTTAAATATGTTAAACTAATGATTTCAGGCATTTCGATATCGATTGCTAAATGTGTATTTACAACAAAATCGACTTTATACCTAAATATAAGCTTACGGAATTCTTCTAAATGCACTGCCGTTATGCCGCCATGGCTTTATGTTAACTTCGTTGCGTTAAAGAAGCTTTATTAACTAAAATATGTTAAACTTATGATTTTAAGATTTTCGAAATCGATTGCTTAATGCATATACACAACAAAATCGACTTTATACCTAAATATAAGATTACGGAATTCTTTCAAATGCACTGCCGTTATGCCGTTATGGCTTTATGTTAACTTAAGTTCGTTTAAGAAGGTTTATTAACTTAGATATGTTTCACTAGTTATTTGAAGCATTTCGATATCGATTGCTTAATGAGTATATACAAGAAAATCGCCTTTATACCTATATGCATATATACAAGAAAATCGACTTTATAACTAAATATAAGATAACGTAATTCTTCTAAATGCTTTGCCGTTATGCCGTTAAGGCGTTTGTAGACTTCAGTAAGATAAAGAGGGTTAATTAACTTAAATATGTTAAACTTATGATTTTAGGCATTCCGATATCGCTTGCTAAATGAGTATATACAAGAAAATCGACTTTATACCTAAATATAGGATTACGCAATTCTTCTAAATGCAATTAAGGCGTTTGTAGACTTCACTAAGATAAAGAGGGTTTATTAACTTAAATATGTTAAACCAGTTATTTGAAGCATTTCGATATCGATTACTTAATGCATATATACAAGAAAATCGACTTTATACCTAAATATAAGATTACGTAATTCTTCTAAATGCTTTGCCGTTATGCAATTAAGGCGTTTGTAGACTTCAGTAAGATAAAGAGGGTTAATTATCTTAAATATGTTAAACTAATGATTTGAGGTATTTCGATATCGATTGTCAAATGTGTATGTACAAGAAAATCGACTTTATACCTAAATATACGATAACGGAATTCTTCTACATGCACTGCCGTTATGCCGTTAAGGCGTTTGTAGACTTCAGTAAGATAATGGGGGTTAATTAACTTAATAATGTTAAACTAATGATTTGAGGCATTTCGATATCGACTGCTAAATGTGTATATACAAGAAAATCGACTTAATACCTAAATATAAGATTACGGAATTCTTCCAAAGGCACCGCCGTTATGCCGCTAAGGCTTTTGTAGACTTTAGTAAGATAAAGAGGGTTAATTAGCTTAAATATGTTAAACTAATGATTTGAAGCATTTCGAAATCGATTGCTAAATGTGTATATACAACAAAATCGATTTTATACTTAAATATAAGATTACGTAATTCTTCTAAATGCTTTGCCGTTATGCCTTTAAAACGTTTGTAGACTTCAGTAAGATAAAGAAGGTTAATTAACTTAAATATGTTAAACTAATGATTTGAAGCATTTCTATATCGATTGCTAAATGAGTATATACAAGAAAATCGACTTTATACTTAAATATAAGATTACGTAATCCTTCTAAATGCTTTGCCGTTATGCCGTTAAGATGCTTGTAGACTTCAATAAAATAAAGAGGGTTAATTAACTTAAATATGTTAAACTAATGATTTGAAGCATTTCGATTTCGACTGCTAAATGAGTATATACAAGAAAAGCGTCTTTATACCGAAATATAAGATTACGTAATTCTTCTAAATGCTTTGCCGTTATGCCGTTAAGGCGTTTGTAGACTTCAGTAAGATAAAGAGGGTTAATTATCTTAAATATGTTAAACTAATGATTTGAAGCATTTCGATTTCGATTGCTAAATGAGTATATACAAGAAAATCGACTTTATACCTAAATATAAGATTACGGAATTCTTCCAAATGCACTGCCGTTATACCGTTATGGCTTTATGTTAACTTCAGTTAGTTAAAGAAGGTTTGTTAACTTAAATATGTTAAACCAGTTATTCGAAGCATTTCGATATCGATTGCTTAATGCATATATACAAGAAAATCGACTTTATACCTAAATAAAAGATTATGGAATTCTTCCAAATGTACTGTCGTTATGCCACCATGGCTTTATATAAACTTCAATACGTTAAAAAAGGTTAATTAACTTAAATATGTTAAACTAAAGATTTGAAGCATTTAGATATCGATTGCTAAATGTGTATTTACAACAAAATCGATTTTATACCTAAATATAAGCTTACGGAATTCTTCTAAATGCACCGCCGTTATGCCGCCATGGCTTTATGTTAACTTCGTTGCGTTAAAGAAGCTTTATTAACTTAAATATGTTAAACTTATGATTTGAAGATTTTCGAAATCGATTGCTTAATGCATATACACAACAAAATCGACTTTATACCTAAATATAAGATTACGGAATTCTTCCAAATGCACTGCCGTTATGCCGTTATGGCTTTATGTTAACTTAAGTTCGGTTAAGAAGGTTTATTAACTTAGATATGTTACACTAGTTATTTGAAGCATTTCGATATCGATTGCTAAATGAGTATATACAAGAAAATCGACTTTATACCTAAATATATGATAACGGAATTCTTCTACATGCACTGCCGTTATGCCGCCATGGCTTTGTGTTAACTTCAGTGCGTTAAAGTAGGTTTGTTAACTTAAATATGTTAAACTAATGATTTGAAGCATTTCGATTTCGATTGCTAAATGAGTATATACAAGAAAATGGACTTTATACCTAAGTATAAGATTACGGAATTTTTCTAAATGCTTTGCCGTTATGCCGTTTAAACGTTTGTAGACTTCAGTAAGTTAAAGAGGGTTTGTTAACTTAAATATGTTAAACTAATGATTTGAAGCATTTCGATATCGATTGCTAAATGAGTATATACAAGAAAATCGACTTTATACCTAAATATAAGATTACGGAATTTTTCTAAATGCTTTGCCGTTATGCCGTTAAAACGTTTGTAGACTTCAGTAAGATAAAGAGGGTTAATTAACTTAAATATGTTAAACTAATGATTTGAAGCATTTCGATATCGATTGCTAAATGAGTATATACAAGAAAATCGACTTTATACCTAAATATAAGATTACGGAATTCTTCTAAATGACTGCCGTTATGCCGTTATGGCTTTTGTTAACTTCAGTAGTTAAAGAAGGTTTGTTAACTTAAATATGTTAAACTAATGATTTGAAGCATTTCGATATCGATTGCTAATGCATATATACAAGAAAATCGACTTTATACCTAAATATAAGATTACGGAATTCTTCCAAATGTACTGTCGTTATGCCGCCATGGCTTTGTATAACTTCAATAGTAAAAAGAAGGTTAATTAACTTAAATATGTTAAACTAATGATTTGAGGCATTTCGATATCGATTGCTAAATGTGTATATACAAGAAAATCGACTTTATACCTAAATATAAGATTACGGAATTCTTCTAAATGACTGCCGTTATGCCGTTATGGCTTTTGTTAACTTCAGTCGTAAAGAAGGTTTATTAACTTAAATATGTTAAACTAATGATTTGAAGCATTTCGAAATCGATTGCTAATGCATATATACAAGAAAATCGTCTTTATACCTAAATATAAGATTACGGAATTCTTCCAAATGTACTGCCGTTATGCCGTTATGGCTTTGTATGAACTTCAGTAGTTAAAGAAGGTTAATTAACTTAAATATGTTAAACTAATGATTTGAGGCATTTCGATATCGATTGCTAAATGAGTATATACAAGAAAATCGACTTTATACCTAAATATAAGATTACGGAATTCTTCCAAATGTACTGCGTTATCCGTATGGCTTTAGTATAACTTCAGTACGCTAAAGAAGGTTAATTAACTTAAATATGTTAAACTAATGATTTTGAGCATTTCGATATCGATTGCTAAATGTGTATATACAAGAAAATCGACTTTATACCTAAATATAAGATTACGGAATTCTTCCAAATGTACTGCCGTTATGCCGTTATGGCTTTTGTTAACTTCAGTTCGTAAAGAAGGTTTATTAACTTAAATATGTTAAACTAATGATTTGAAGCATTTCGAAATCGATTGCTAAATGAGTATATACAAGAAAATCTACTTTATACCTAAATATAAGATTACGTAATTCTTCTAAATGCTTGCCGTTATGCCGTAAGGCGTTTGTAGACTTCAGTAAGATAAAGAGGGTTAATTAACTTAAATATGTTAAACTAATGATTTGAGGCATTTCGATATCGATTGCTAAATGTGTATATACAAGAAAATCGACTTTATACCTAAATATAAGATTACGTAATTCTTCTAAATGCTGCCGTTATCCGTTAAGGCGTTTGTAGACTTCAGTAAGATAAAGAGGGTTAATTAACTTAAATATGTTAAACTAATGATTTGAGGCATTTCGATATCGATTGCTAAATGAGTATATATAAGAAAATCGACTTTATACCTAAATATATGATAACGGAACTCTTCTACATGCACTGCCGTTATGCCGTTAAGACGTTTGTAGACTTCAGTAAGATAAAGAGGGTTAATTAACTTAAATATGTTAAACTAATGATTTGAAGCATTTCTATATCGATTGCTAAATGAGTATATACAAGAAAATCGACTTTATACCTAAATATAAGATTACGTAATCCTTCTAAATGCTTTGCTTTTATGCCGTTAAGATGTTTGTAGACTTCAATAAAATAAAGAGGGTTAATTATCGTAAATATGTTAAACTAATGATTTGAAGCATTTCGATTTCGATTGCTAAATGAGTATATACAAGAAAATCGACTTTATACCTAAATATGAGACTACGTAATTCTTCTAAATGCTTTGCCGTAATGCCGTTAAGGCGTTTGTAGACTTCAGTAAGATAAAGAGGGTTAATTAACTTAAATATGTTAAACTAATGATTTGAGGCATTTCGATATCGATTGCTAAATGTTTATGTACAAGAAAATCGATTTTATACCTAAATATATGTGGGACTGACAGACGGACGCAAGAAAACTAGAAGTGGACACAACTTTTAAACTCGTATTACCAACAAATGCAACACTTCAAACCTGACGAACGTAAAAACAAAAAAGAGAAAGACAAGAACAACGAAGGGACGCTATCGCGTAACTGGACGAGAACGACAGTCTGTTAATGGTCATCAAACCAGTAAGACATACTTCAATGTGATTCAAGATATTCTAGTGATTTTAAATAAATTCAATTATATCTAGAACGATTATTTTGAAACTTTAAATATAAACCTACAATTGGGGGCTCGCCCGGAATTGAATTTAAGCCAACCAGAAAACATTTGTGTTGCACCAACAACGCGTTTTCTTACATAAATAGTGATCCAGTGGCATCAACCGACAGATCACAGTACAAAAAACAATAGTGTTTGGTGGCGTCAATCTACGTATCGTAAATGTGCAAAAAAATTGTCTTTTTCGCGAACCTTCTATGAAAGTGATCTAGTGGCATCAACCGAGAGATCATAGTACAAGAAGTGTTTAGTGGCGCAACTGTACAAGAACAACTTTTTGCTTTCGCGAATCTTCTATGAGCAGCAGCATCAAGCATTATAAGTGCGAATGTGAACGCAGCAGTTGTAGCAGAGTGCCGCAGCTATTGTTAGTCAAAACACCAGCAGAGCAGTTTACGTCAGCCGCAACAGCAGCAACAGCATAGC
>JAPZAG010002972.1:0-13211 GCA_027475135.1 Bactrocera correcta | reverse complement strand
TTTATCTTTACTTTATCTTTATCTTTATCTTTTCTTTATCTTTATTTTTATCTTTTTTTATCTTTATCTTTATTTTTATCTTTATCTTTATCTTTATCTTTATCTTTTCTTATCTTTATCTTTACCTTTACCTTTACCTTTATATTTATATTTATCTCTACCTTTATCTTTATCTTTATCTTTATCTTTATTTTTATCTTTATCTTTATCTTTATCTTTATCTTTATCTTTATCTTTATCTTTATCTTTATCTTTATCTTTATCTTTATCTTTATCTTTATCTTTATCTTTATCTTTATCTTTATCTTTATCTTTATCTTTATCTTTATCTTTATATTTACCTTATCCTTCTCTTTATCCTAATCCTTATCCTGATCTTTATCGTTGTGTAAATACACTTTCTTTTATCTCTATCCTTTTTCCTAGCTTTTATCCTTAACCTTATCGTTTTTCTTTTCTTTATACCTTTCCTTATGTTTATCCCTCTTTTTCTCTCCTCATTTATGTATATAATAGCATTTAAAAGTGAGAGGCAAATTCTGTCTTGAGAGACCAAATTATTGTCAATCTCTAATTGACTCTCTATTCAAAGCAAGTTCGTGTTGAGTCAAACATTTCTAAAAGCAAAAGTAAATAAAGAAGAATTTCTACGCTTACTCTTGAATACATAGTTCTCTCATTCTCTAAGTTTACTTCGAATATATTTCGAGTGTTTTTGATTTGAAATTCCAATTCATCGCGACCATTCCTCTTTGCAATAAGTCAGCCAAGCGTCTCCCACAACACTAGTAGAATCTAAGCAACAATGCAATATGTTTATTTATAATTCCGTAAGTACCTTAGAGGGTGGGCATGGCATCTTGACTACACCAGAGGTATGATGAATGTGGTTCATATTTTAATAATGTTTATTTTTCGTTCAAAATCGCATTGCGTATAAAAATAATATGTCCTCATTAGCATACGGACAAATTATATTGGCAGCAATGCCATTTCAAGGGAGCAGCCGACTCACCCTTTAGAAATAAGTCAGTAAAAAATGAGGGTTTACATTTCGGAAAGAAATAGTTAATTCTTATGGGATATACATAAATATATTGAAGATAGGTCGTTTCATAGAAAGATTTTTGAAGCTTTTCGAACTAAGAAACAAAGGAGTGAGAGAGTGGGCAGTTACCACTAATGCTAACTTAAGTGGCTTTAATATAATCCAAAATGTAGCTATAAAGATTTATAAATTCAGAAATGATCACAATAAGTACAAAATGTCGCTGGATGAACAGGTTAAATGTGCGAGAAAATTTGCTGATAGCTCTTTCTCCACTATCAATTTATATTTGACTTATAAAAAAAAAATATAAAGACTATATCGTTTCTTAAAGCTTTTCTAGGAGCTTTTAACTTTATCAAAGGTTAGAACTGTTTTTTCTGAAAGCTTACAAAGATCGTATAAATTATATAAAGCCACTGCTTTTTATTTTCTGGAAACTTTTAAGGATCTTATAAATAAATCAAAGTCCCGAGCTTTTTTCTGAAAGCTTTCAAAGATCATAAAAATTTTGAAAAGCTAGGCTTTTAAGGCTCTTATAATAAATTTGTATTTCCTATTTCTGGGATCTTCTAACAAAAGCCAAAGCTTTTTGTTGCCTGGGAGCTTTTAAAGATCTTATAAATATAGCAATTACCCGAGCTGTTTTCTTTTCTGAAAGCTTTCAAAGACCATATAAATTGTCAAAATCGTTTCTATTGCTGGTAGGTTTTAAAAGTCTTATAAATTTATCAAAGACCAGTCTTTTTTGATTTATAGAAGCTTTTAAGACTATGAGTCAATTTTTTATTTACCATTTCTGGGATCTAAAGATTTTTAAGTTAACAAAAACCAAAGCTTTTTGTTGTATGGGAGCTTTTAAAGATCTTATAAATATATCAATAACCCGAGCTGTTTTCTTTTCTGAAAGCTTTCAAAAACCATATAAATTGTCAAAAGCTTTTTTATTTGCTGGTAGTTTTATAAATTTATCAACGACCAGCTTTTTTGATTTAGAGAAGCTTTTAAGACTTTCATAGTCATTTTTTTATTTACCATTTCTGTGATTTTCTAAATATGCTACTAAGTTATCAAAAGCCAAAGCTTTTCGTTGCCTAAGAGCTTTTAAAGATCTTATAAATATATCAATAACCCGAGCTGTTTTCTTTTCTGAAAGCTTTCAAAGACCATATAAATTGTCAAAAGCTTTTTTATTTGCTGGTAGTTTTATAAATTTATCAACGAAGAGCTTTTTTGGTTTAGAGAAGCTTTTAAGACTTTCATAGTCAATTTTTTATTTACCATTTCTGTGATTTTCTAAAAATTCTATTAAGTTATCAAAAACCAAAGCTTTTCATTGCCTAAGAGCTTTTAAAGATCTTAAAATATATATCAAAGGCCCCAGATTTTTGCCTTTTTGAAAGCTTTCAAAGACTAACAAAATTATCATTTTTTTTTTTTAATTTTTTGGTAGTTTTTAATGATCTTATAAATTTACCAGTGATCAACCTTCTTTGATTTATAGAAGCTTTTAAGTTCTTATAGTCAATTTTTATTTCTTGTTCTTGGGACCTTTCAAAGATTTTATTAAGTTTTATTTTATTAAGTTATCAAAGCTTTTGTTGCCTTTTAAAGATCTTATAACTTATCAATATCGATATTTTCTGATTCTGGAAGCATGACTTTTGAATATGTTGAATGTGGAATGAAGCTCTCTCTTCTTACTGTGAGAAGGTAAGCTAACTGTTTTTTTTCTCTCTGAAGAGTCATAGTTTAACCCTCTCTTTCTGAAAATATCTCTCTCTGTAAGAATTTAAACTAACTCTTTCTTTAAAAGAAAAAAAAATTTGCTTTCTTTCTGAATAGTAAAATAAAAAAGGAAATAAAAGAAAGAGAGTCATGGAGTTGATTTCTTTTGAAAGAAATTACCGGATCAATGATAAAGCCGACATATGTATATACAAGTATGTCTCCAAGTATTGGCCGCCTCTTTAAAAAAATCAAAGAAAAAAATGTCAAAGCATCAGCTTTTAGCCAATTTTCAGCTCAGCTAAAGTCTTCTCGTTAAATCTTTTAAGGTTACCATTTCCCGCTTTCACAAAAAACCCCACCCACTCTCTTATCTACACTTCCACACTGTCGCTGAGGCATTTTAAGTATTTCTTGTTAATTTTTCACACATTTTCCGAGAAACTTCGTCGATTGAGTTTGTGTTTAAAAATGTTTAAATTTCTTTTTACCGATTACAAATAAGCTGTCAATTAGGCGTGTCGACGTGCCAACGAGCTAGAAACACCTGCTGCATGCCAATGGCAAACAGCGGCATATGCTACATGCCACATGCTACATACATGCCACGCACAAGGTGTGCCGGGCTGCGAACGCTTGACTGGATTGGCAAAGTTTTTGCGGCTTTTTCAATATTTTATGAGACCAAAGGCACAAATGCACAATAAAAAGAACAAAAACAACAACCGATATAATGAAAAGAAAGCATACAAACCCATACAACAGGTTTTTGCGTTGCTTACACACAAACACATGGAGGTAAAGCTGAAATCTTAAGGTGTAATAAACGAGTTTGCAAGCGGAAGTGCGGCAGGAAGTTAAAAGTGAGCGCATATAAGCGTTACGTATGGGCGCTAGCAGGCCAGGAAGCAATCTAAAGTTAAGTGCCAACTTCGTGGTGTGTGTTGCAAGCATGTCGGTGTGTGTGTGTCTGGCAGAAGTTGCTTAATAATAGAAGTTGCTTGCGTATTTATTTTCGTATTTGTTATTGGATTCTAACATGTTGTAAGTGTTGGTGGTTTTTGCTGTTGTAGTAGTTTTTGTTTTTTTTGCCTGGTTTTTTGTGATTTTTTGTAGTTTTTATTGTTGCTGCATTTTTATTATTTTTATTGTTGTTGTAACTGTTGCTGTTATTGATTTAATTGTTGTTGTTGTTGCTTTTATTTTTGTTTTTGTTGTTGCTTTTATATTTGTTTTTGTTGTTGCTAATGTTGTTGTTATTGTCAATGCTTGCTTATGCGCAATTGACTATTGCAAAACAAACGATTTATTTGCCAAGCAACAGACGCTATGCCGCTAAGCTTTTCTATTTTCCCTCCAACCCACTAACTGCCCACACATGCTTCCGGCGTAAAACCGCACACAGCTTGGCACACACACATTCATCAACACACGTTTACAGCAAGTTTTTCTTGCTTTTCACACCTGTTTGTAGTGTTTTCCTCACACTGTCTTCGCAATTTCAACTACTCCAGCAGGTTACGTATACGCCACGTATGCCCAACCAAACGCCAAAATTGCGGTTTTCCTGTTTCCAATCGCTACCAAGTGTTGCTTCCTAGTCGGCTTTTGTTTGTTTTTGCTATTTATTTACTAAATGAAGAAAGCATGCTTTGTATGTATGTGTGTCTGTGTGGGTGTGTAACTCAATGAGCCAAAATTAAACAATACAAAAGATTAAGTGCAGATTTGCGACTTTATCTGTATGCTGCCATAAATTGGTATTTAAAGGATGCCGCACAAGTGTACAAACATCAATAAAGCAGAGAAGCAGATATAAGCTTATAAATAAGCTGCCAATAGTGGAGCTGAAGGGAGTTAATGGGTGTGTGCGTATATTATGTGTATATATGTATGAATGGAAGTAAATCTATAAATATATATGTTAATATGTGCTTGTGTTTTTGCAAATAAATAGAATAAATAGGTGCCTTAAAGTTGTTATACCATTAGTTATAAGCCGATTTGGCCTCGGTCTTATTTTGAGACCTCGGCGGAAAGGGTCCTAGTTACAGTGCTGGTATAGTTTTTGTGTTGTTTTGTATGTCTTGTGTTTCATGCTTAATATAATTCGGGAGCGCTTGCTGTCACAGTTTTCTGACAAAGCGGGGCTGTGAAAACTAGTTTTTGTACAACTAAAGGACAGTTCTCTCGTCCACACTGCAAGAAGCAGAACTGGCTGGAACATCATAAATAGAATTCGCGCTTTCCAAATCCTTCGGTTCAATATTGGCTGTCTGCTATGTACCTCCAGTTGTTTAGCAGCCATAAACTATAGTGTTCTCACCTTCGCTCTCACTCTATGTATCTCTCAATACACAAGGTATGACAATTAAGTAATGAGACTGATTCCATAAAAATCGTATATTTGAAAATTATTCTACAACTCTGCCATCCCTTTCAAAGTAGTCCCCTTGGACAGCTTTACAGCGATTCCATGCTTTGTAACATTTCTGGAACGCTTCGACTGGGATGTCCGCGAGTATCCTCGTCACGGTCCATAATCGACTCAAAATGGGTTTCTTTGACCACCGATCTTGTTTTAGGAAACAAAAAAAGTCACAGGGTGATATGTAGGGCGAATAAGGCGGCTGTTGCAACACGGCAATCCCTTTAGAGGCCAAATACTGGGACACGCTGAGGGCGGTGTGGCACGGCGCGTTGTCATGATGAAGGATCCAGTTACGAGCGATGTCTGGGCGCACCCTGTTGACTCGTTTTCGCAATCTTTCGAGTACTTGGCAATAGTAGACTTGATTCACAGTTTTCCTCGGTGGAACAAATTTTTTGTGGACGATTCCGCGGCTATCAAAAAAGGCAATAATCATCGTTTTCACCTACGACTTGCTCATGCGAGCTTTTTTCAGGCGGGGGGCGCGCGGAGGCAACCATTGCGAACTTTGGCGTTTGGTTTCTGGGTCTAAAAGCACAATCACCATATACTCTGAGAGATTTTGACTCTTTGTGGTACCTATAAAATCCTACAATTGGCTTGCCAAATCGTTCGAGGTCACCGAATCCTTTTGCTTCTACCAAAAATTTGTTAAGGAAGTTAACCTCAATCCCAGTCATTCCAATTGGACTTTCTCCATACAAAGCAAAAAGCGTCTGACAAAATATTTAGCCGTACCGCGGGTGAACCTATGGGACACTGTCCAGTCAAAGTGCTCTTGCAGCGCAATAGGCTTAACAGAAAGTAGTGCCGCAGGCCTCTTATGGCTCACTCTGGTTCAGAGGGATCTGGTAGTCGCACAAGTTTAGATTGTTGACCACCACTTGTCGAGTTCACTGGAGGTCCATAGGTCTAGCGCTAGAATGTAAGAAGACATCGAAATTCCGACTCGTTTCTAACCGCATGTAATTGGGGTAAGCCCTTCGTAGCAAGTTCATCGGCCTGCAGGTTCCGAAGAATTCGCTGTGACCGGGCAACCATACAAGTCTAATATGGAAGAAACTTGATACTATTGTTAAAGAAGTCGTGCTCTGCTTGACTAATTAGTTTCTCTTCGCTTGAAAATTGCTACAGTGTTCTCTTAAAGTTTATACAAGAAATTTTTGTTATCAATACGCCGGATCTACATTGTTGAAGCAATATCACACATATTTCGGGACAGACAAAAACCTTACTAAAATCGGGTTTTTGATCGGAAGAACAACAAGTATTTCTAATACCTCACATTTGTGGCTCAATAAGCAATGGGAGAGAGTCATCAGTAATTGGAATGAACAAAGGAAGAATAATTTCCTACAGCAGTTGTCGCTTCGATTTCAGTAAATAGTGACAGCAAGAATGAAATGAAACGAAGTAATGAAGATTGATAATATTTTGTCTACAATTTTTATGGAAAGAACAGAGAAGGAATTGTTAAAAATATGAAACCAAACTAAGAAAACACAAGGAAAGATCTCTAATGAAAACCAAGGCAAGAATTATTTCAAAAATTAAATAGTTTGAGTCCATGAAGTTAGCTTGAGCTTGAAAAAACTGTGCCCATAGACTTGGCTAAGCGAAATCTCCGTAAAATTAATAAAATACTATCGATTAAGTTTTATTTTTGAAAAATTCGTTGCAAAATAAACACTCGCCTCACACAATTTGACAATCTCCTCTAGACTTCCCTCCCGCCAGCAAATACTTTTGTGCTCGTAAAGCTTTTATGTACTCATTTTTTTGGCGGAAACTCTTAAACTTCCTTTTGTTTACCACAATTACTACGAGCTATGCGCACATCAAAATTATACATATGTATGTATGTGTGTATTCACAGTAGCCAGACATAGTCAAACTTCTTCTAAGATAATCACTTTGTACAAAAATAACAGCAAATCCATATAAAAGTTTTACCTTTGCCACATATGCTATCACACAAACTAGCAGCTATGGTTGTGTGCGCTTATATTTTGTGTATGAGTGTAGTTTACACATGTACTAATGCATAAGTAAGTGATGTGTTGCCGTTGTTCGGCACTTTATTTTATTGTATTAAGCGTGTACATAGATTAATTGCCATTGGTTTTGTTTGGCATATGTTAGCTGGCACTGTCTTGGCTTGGCTTGGAAAGGTAATTAAGTGAATTTAGCGGTTTAGGTTGTTTGTACAGAGTAGTATATATGTATATGCATATCTATTAATTTGGATATAAATATAAATATATATACATAAATATTAGGGTGATTCAAAAAAAATTTTTTTTTTTTTAGTATTTCGTTTGGTACAAGGAAAAATAGGTTCCTAGACTCCTCTAGGAAAGCCTCTCCAAACATGAGTTCTTAATTGTAACGGGAAGGTCCTCCCACATACAGTTTTCTATTTTTTCTTATTTTTATTTTATATTTTTTCTATTTTTTCTTATTATCAGATAGAAAAATTTATATCTCGCTTCCAACTACTTGAGAAAATAACTTTTTCCCTAGATTTTGTAGGAAATTGAATGCTCTACAAAAAAGGTCTCCACGATTTTTTCGTAAACCCAAACGTTCAAAAGATATTAACGGTTGAAGTTTGATTATTTTTGGGAAATTTTTTTATTTCTTATGAATTTTATAACACATTGAAAAAAAAATATTCCTGAACTTAGTGACATCTATCTGGACAAGAGTCTACAATAAAATGTGTTTATCTCCACCAAGAAATAATTGTTTCAAAATTGCGATTGTATCTGAAGACATGTTAGCGCAGCATTGCAAAACAAGTGCTGCCAGTTCGTTTGAGCATCGAGTGTAGTTTTTGTAATTCGGCTCTCTACAATGCTCGGCGAATCGAAGACATCCAAAATTGGCCCTAAATGAAGTTTTTTTTATGCCGGTGAAGGGTGTAAAACGCATTCCGTATTATCAGTGCTGTTGTCACAGCAACGATACGTGTCTGATTCCGGCATTCAAACCTCTTCCCTAAAGAACCGTCAAACCACAAAATCAGTCCTATTATTTTCCGGACAACCTCTGTATTTGTTAGCAGTAGGAGCTGTGATTTGTTTCGTAGCGAGCTGGATATACGAGGGCTGCTATACATATATATTTCTGGCCTAATAATGAAAATAGGAATATTTATCAATGAAAATGGTTTTATTGCTTTTCAAAATATTCTCCATCAAGGTTCTTGTGCATGCGCTCAAACCAATTTTCAAAGCACTTTTTCCACTCCGATTGAGACACCTCCAAAACATGGTTTTTGAATGCTTCAACAGCATCTTCTGGCGACAAAAATCGTTGACCACGCATTATTTTCTTGATGTGTGGGAATAAAAAGAAGTCATTGCGTGCCAAGTCAGGGCTGTACAGCGGATGACCCATCAATTCGACGTTTTGGCCTGTCAAAAAGGCGCTGGTTTGAGCCGATGTATGAGAGTTCGCATTGTCATTGTGCACAATGATTCGTCTTCTCTTCTTCGTTTTTCGAATTTCTCCGAGAACTTCAGGCAAACAAATGGTGGTGTACTACTCAGAATTGACCGTCCTACGTTGCTCAAGCGGAACAGTCGACACATGACCAGTTTTGCAGGAGAAACAGACGACCATTTGCTTCGAAGTGCTTCTTCCACGAACAACTTTCGTTGGACTTGGCTCGTCTTGGAAGACCCACAAGGTCGATTGTCGTTTTGTTTCGGGCTCATACGCATAGATCCATGATTCGTCACCTGTGACGATCTTAAAAACGTCTTTTGAAGCACCCCGATCGTATTTTTTTATCCACACGAGCCTTTTGAGCGATTGTCAAATTGTCAAATATCGAATGTATGCTGGTGGGAGAAATGCATAGGCATACCTCTATCTGAAGGTATGTTACATGACGGTCTTGCATTATCAGTTCACGTACGGCATCGATGTTTTCTGGCACAACGGTTGTTTTTGGACGACCTTCACGAAATTCGTCGAAAGTTGTGAAAAATGATCGCACGAAAATATTCACGAGTTAATTCCAATTTTTGGCCGAGATGAATTTTTTAATTCCCTGTAAATAAAACAATTCACGATTAAATGACAAAACGTTCTGAGTGATGTAATGCTAAAAAATGTCAAACTTTCCAATGGAAATATCAGATTGCACCTGGCAACACTTAGTGTTGCCTAGTCCAGAAATATATATAGCAGCCTACGTAGTGTGAGTCTAGCCGACTAGAGGCCGTAGCTGGAGGTTGCGCCCGTGTTAGGACCTGATTAACCTTTCTTATCGCTTCTTCTGTGTCTAGAGCTGTAATTTCTGTGTCTAGTGCTGTAATTATTACTGCAATGTGCTCGGCGTATCGAGACTTAGTATGGCGTCGTAGCTGATTTCTCACAAGTCTGGACCTAGCACGGACACTGTGGTCTCATCTGAAGTTACTAATTCTCTACGAAAAAGGAAAAAAAGGTCTCCTTTTCTATCTCTCTTTCTCTCTCTGACCCACTGTAACCCTTTTAACCCTTGATTTGAATAGGATAGCGCCATCCTTACGCAAGTTTCTTTTCCAAGCTATCGAAGATAGACTTCATAGAAATTATTATTCTATGAATAAAAAGAGTGTTGACTTACATATGTAAAAGTAGCCCCTTGTGCAATCATTTTTCGTTTCCTATGGTCCAAATTATACTTGATTAAACAAACTCTTCACTCTCGTACTATATTAAATTGAGCCGATGATAACCTACTGATTCCGTTATTCTTTTGCTTTTCGTTAGCTTCGCAAATCTTCTATTGTACAAATCTCTTGAATACAACCCTGTTAACATACGCAATGTTATAAACAAAGAACATTATTGAAAGCCGTTAGGTGCTTAAGCAGTCAGTGATTCGAAAGCACTTCTACATTCAATTCGAAATCAAATAAAAGATCAAACAGCCGATTTTAATTGTGTACTTGAAGTGTGAAGAAAGAGACGTAAAAAGCACAATTATAAAACATTGTATTTACCGTTATGGTATCAAAAGTTGTATGCGTCAATGCCTTTCCATGCACTTGAGTGGGTATTCAAAAAGCAGTGTTTGGTCTGTGTGGCCTACTTTCAGGCGTATAATGTTGGTGTTCGAACATAATGAGATTGAGAGCAGTTAGAATAAGATTCGAAAGGTGGAAGAGGAAACCGATTTAAGCTCACTTACCTGATTTTATATCATTTGATATAAATCACTACTTTGCTACTTAAGAGCCTAGTAATATAAGAACTTTGAGTATATTTTTATTTATAAATGGATGAAAATTCATTTCAATATATGTGACCTGGTCTACGAAAAGAGGGCTTAGGTGTCAAACAAAAAAAAAAAAAAAAAATAATAATAATAAAAAAAAAATAAAAAAAAAAATAAAAATTGAAAAAAATGAAATAATTTTTTGACACCTAAGCCCCCTTTTCGTAGACCAGGTCACATATACTAGTTTTTACATAAATATTTATATAATAAGTTAGGTGTACAAAATTCTTCACATAAAACTTATATTCTTTGTCTAGCTTCACCATATGCTAAGCTTTTAGCGACAGGTAATGAATGTGTAGCATACACAAAGGCGTTCACAGCCTTACAAATCATTTCAGGCATAAGATGTGCAGCTTAAAAGTGCTAGCAAGCACTTCACATGTATTTGGCCGTCTCTAAACTGCTTTGTAGCAGCAAAGTTTCGCGAAAAATATTGCGTCTGCGGTTTGTAAATACACCGCAAGGCAATAATTTTCATACCAACTCATATGTGTATCGACAAATAAATAATACAGGTGAAGAAATAAAATTCGTTAGAGTGCAGGTATTAAGACAGTGGCGCTTGTAGGTGCAAGAAAATGTGTTTTTGTCTTGATTTTGATTAAAATATATAATTTTTTGTTTTTTTTTTTTCAGGTTTCAATATGGAAATAATTGTTGCTCTTGTTAAAGAGTGTTTGCTTCAAAATTCGTGAGTAGTTTTGAATTATTTGTTTTTTACTTAACTTAATGAGGTTTAAAACAGATTTTTTTTAAAAGTTACCTTAACATATTTTATCATAAAAACAAGAAAAAACGAAAAAGTGACGGGTACAAAATTTCAGCTCGATATCACTAAAACTGTGAGACGAGTTCGCCAGATAGAAGGGCAGGTAGGCGGACAAGCCTAAATCGACGCTAATCATTTATGTATATATGTGACCTGGTCTACGAAAAGGGGGGTTAGGTGTCAAAAAATCAATTTTTTTCCCCCTCTTTTCGTAGACCAGGTCACATATGTATACTCTATAGGGTCTCTGACATTACCTTTTGTCAGAAAAACTGTGGCTAACTTAATATACGTAGTTTAGGGTGTAAAAATAGATATTTTTGCAATAATTCTCTGAAATAAGCGTCTAATACACTGTCCATCCGTCGAAAAGAGTTGTTCGTGCCTCCGCACCACATAGCAAGTCAGCGATGATGAGTGACTTGTATAATTTGGTCTTTGTTCGTTGAGAGAGGACTTTACTTCTGAATTGTCTACTCAGTCCGAAGTAGCACCTGTTGGCAAGAGTTATTCTGCGCAGAATTTCAAGGCCTATATGGTGGCTCGTGTTGATGCAGATTCCAAGATAGACGAAATTTTATCAATGACTTTGAAGTTATGGCTGTCAAAAGTGACGTTCTGGCCAAGTCGCAAATGCGATGACTGTTTGTTTGATAAAAAGAGATATTTTGTCTTCTCTTCGTTCACAACCACACCCATTTCCTTCGCTTTCTTATCCAGTCATTCGGAAGAAATTTGCAGAAGACATTGTAATGGCTTCTCTCTTGTTCGTGCTGTCGAAGACGGCTTTAAAATCGACGAAGAGGTATGTGTCGATCTTTCTTTCATGGACCTTTTCCAAGATTTGGCGAATGGTGAAAATTGGATCGTTTGTAGATTTTTCAGGTTGACGGTGTGTTTCAGTCCTTCATACACTTTGCTCGATATGTTCTTATATGCGACATTAAGGAGGCTTATTCCATGATTATTGACGCAGATTTTGGGTTTCAATCGTCAGGTATGTTTTCAGCTGACCACATCTTGGAAAGAAACTGATGCATGCACTTTGTTGTTATTTACACGGGTAGTTGCTATCCCAACCTTTTCATATTCGGGCAATGGAACATCTATTCCACCGTCATCGAAGTGTTTAATAATAAATTATGAGCATATTGGCATCTCAATGTGGTTTTCAAGAAGAAATAAATGTATCTAACTAAATATTATGGCCAAGAATTTAGATATATTATATATGCCTTAATTTGGGTTCGAGCGAATGTTCCTAAAGCCCTGTAATGAACTTTCGTCAGTTAAGAATATTATCTTGTATTCCCGTGTTAAACCGATCTCGAAGCTTTTACCGCATATGATATATGACCGAGCGTTTGAGAGCCTTGGAGGGTTATGCAAGTATGTGGTATATAAAGTTTTCACTTGCTTAGACTCATACAAGTCCTCAAAGTTTGATTTTTTTCATTTAAAAAATATTCAAAAAAATTTTGGGGTTTTAGTTAACCTTCACCGGTTTGAAACCTCTTATGGTTAAGATCTGCAATGTCTATGTTTTTAAGTTTCTTCTTTTTTGTTATTTTATTTCTGTCGTCTATGTTTACAAGCAGCCCTGGTGATAAATTCTGTGGCGTCGCCTTCGAACTGCCATCGAACGCTGTATATACATACATACATAAACTTACAATACAAATGGATGGGATGGTGTGCCAGACTCCACATGCCACTTGTCCGCAGCTGTGTCACGTTGCTGCTAATAGTAATTTCTGTGTGTGTTGTTTTTGTTGCTTTAGTTGTTTTTCTTGTTTTTCTATCGTATTTATTTATGTGCGAAGTGCTTCCGACATTCTCTTTGTTGTTTTTGCTACTAGCTACTAAGTATATTATCAACGGAAATCGCGCATATGGTGTTGCATTATAATTTTCAAACACACACGTACATACCGACATAAGCGTGTATTTTTTG
>JAPZAG010002971.1:0-13212 GCA_027475135.1 Bactrocera correcta | reverse complement strand
GGTATAAAGTCGATTTTCTTGTATTTACACATTTAGCAATCGATATCGAAATGCATCAGATAACTGGTTTAGCATATTTAAGTTAATTAACCTTCTTTATCTTACTGAAGTTTACATAAAGCAATAACGGCAGTATATTTATATGAATTTCGTTATCATATATTTAAGTATAAAGTCGATTTTGTTGTAATACACATTTGGCAATCGATATCGAAATGCTTCAAATCATTAGTTTAACATATTTAAGTTAGTTAACCTTCTTTACCGTAATGAAGGAGATTTAAAGCAATGGCGGCATAACGACAGTGCATTTAAAAGAATTCCGTAATCTTATATTTAGGTATAAAGTCGATTTTGTTGTATATACGCATCTAGCAATCGATATCGAAATACTTCAAATCATTATTCTAACATATTTAAGTTAATTAACCTTCTTTATCTTACTGAAGTTTACATAAAGCCAAAACGGTATAACGGAAGTGCATTTGGAAGAATTTCGTAATCTTATATTTAGGTATAAAGTCGATTTTCTTGTATATACACATTTATCTATCGATATCGAAATGCTTCAAATCATTCGTTTAACATATTTAAGTAAGTTAACCTTCTTTAACGTATTGAAGTTGATATAAAGCCATGGCGGCATAACGGCAGTACATTTGGAAGAATTCCGTAGTCTTATATTTAAGTATAAAGTCGATTTTCTTGTATATACACATTTAGCTATCGATATCGAAATGCTTCAAATCATTCGTTTAACATATTTATGTTAATTAGCCTTCTTTAACGTTCTGAAGTAGGCATATAACCATGGCGGCATAACGGCAGTGCATGTAGAAGAATTCCGTAATCTTATATTTAGGTATAAAGTCGATTTTCTTGTATATACACATTTAGCTATCGATATCGAAATGCTTCATATCATAAGTTTAACATATTAAGTTAATAAACGCTTTCTAGCTCACTTAAGTCTACATAAAGCCTTAACGGTATAACGGCAGTGCATTTAGAAGAATTCCGTAATGTTACAATTTATATTTAGGTATAAAGTCGATTTTGTTGTATATACGCATTTAGCAATCGATATCGAAATGCTTCAAATCATTAGTTTAAAATATTTAAGTTAATTAACCTTCTTTATCTTACTGAAGTATTTTATATTAATTCCGTTATCTTATATTTAGGTATAAAGTCGATTTTCTTGCATTTAGACATTTAGCAATCGATATCGAAATGCTTCAAATCATTTGTTTAACATATTTAAGTTAATTAACCTCTTTATCTTACTGAAGTTTACTTAAAGCCATATCGGCATAACGGCAGTATATTTATATGCATACCGTTATCTTATATTTAGTTATAAAGTCAATTTTCTTGTACATACACATTTAGCAATCAATATCGAAATGCTTCAAATCATTAGTTTAACATATTAAAGTTAATTAACCTTCTTTAACGTAATTAAGGTGATATAAAGCCATGGCGACATAACGACAGTACATTTGGAAAAATTCCGTAGTCTTATATTTATGTAAAAAGTCGATTTTCTTGTATATACACATTTAGCGATCGATATCGAGATGCTTCAACTCATTAGTTTAACATATTTATGTTAATAAACCTTCTTTAACGATCTGAAGTTGCATATATCCATGGCGGCATAACGGCAGTGCATTTAGAAAAATTTCCCGTTCTCTTATATTTAGGTATAAAGTCGATTTTGTTGTATATACATATTTAGCAATCGATATCGAGATGCGTCAACTCATTAGTTTAATATATTGAAGTTAATAAACCTTCTTTAACGAACTGAAGTTGGCGTAAAGCTATGGCGGCATAACGGCAGTGCATGTAGAAGAATTCCGTTATCTTATATTTAGGTATAAAATCGATTTTCTTGTATTTACATATTTAGCAACCGATATGGAAATGCACCAAATAACTGGTTTAGCATATTTAAGTTAATTAACCTTCTTTATCTTACTGAAGTTTACATAAAGCAATAACGGCATAACGGCAGTATATTTATATGAATTCCGTTATCTTTATTTAAGTATAAAGTCGATTTTGTTGTACATACACATTTAGCAATCGATATCGAAATGCTTCAAATCATTAGTTTAACATATTTAAGTTAATTAACCTTCTTTAACGTAATGAAGGTGATATAAAGCCATGGCGGCATAACGACAGTGCATTTAGAAGAATTCCGTAATCTTATATTTAGGTATAAAGTCGATTTTGTTGTTATACGGATTTAGCAATCGATATCGAAATGCTTCAAATCATTAGTTTAACATATTTAAGTTAATTAACCTTCTTTAACGTATTGAGGTTGATATAAAGCCATGGCGGCATAAAGACAGTACATTTGGATAAATTCCGTAGTCTTATATTTATGTAAAAAGTCGACTTTCTTGTATATACACATTTAGCGATCGATATCGAGATGCTTCAACTCATTAGTTTAACATATTTATTTTAAATAAACCTTCTTTAACGATCTGAAGTTGGCATATAGCCATGGCGGCATAACAGCAGTCCATGTAGAAGAATTCCGTTCTCTTATATTTAGGTATAATTTCGATTTTGTTGTATATATATATTTAGCAATCGATATCGAGATGCTTCAACTCATTAGTTTAACATATTTAAGTTAGTTAGCCTTCTTTAACGAACTGAAGTTGGCATAAAGCTATGGCGGCATAACGGCAGTGCATGTAGAAGAATTCCGTTATCTTATATTTAGGTATAAAGTCGATTTTCTTGTATTTGCACATTTAGCAATCGATATCGAAATGCTTCAAATCATTAGTTTAACATATTAAAGTTAATTAACCTTCTTTGACGTAATGAAGGTGATATAAAGCCATGGCGGCATAACGACAGTGCATTTAGAAGAATTCCGTAATCTTATATTAAGGTATAAAGTCGATTTTGTTTTATATACGCATTTAGCAATCGATATCGAAATGCTTCAAATCATTAGTTTAACATATTTAAGTTAATTAACCTTCTTTAACGTATTGAAGTTGATATAAAGCCATGGCCGCATAAAGACAGTACATTTGGATAAATTCCGTAGTCTTATATTTATGTAAAAAGTCGACTTTCTTGTATATACACATTTAGCGATCGATATCGAGATGCTTCAACTCGATAGTTTAACATATTTATGTTAATAAACCTTCTTTAACGATCTGAAGTTGGCATATAGCCATGGCGGCATAACAGCAGTGCATGTAGAAGAATTCCGTTCTCTTATATTTAGGTATAAAGTCGATTTTGTTGTATATATATTTTAGCAATCGATATCGAGATGCTTCAACTCATTAGTTTAACATTTTGAAGTTAATAAACCTTCTTTAACGAACAGAAGTTGGCATAAAGCTATGGCGGCATAACGGCAGTGCATGTAGAAAAATTTCCCGTTATCTTATATTTAGGTATAAAGTCGATTTTCTTGTATTTACACATTTAGCAATCGATATCGAAATGCTTCAAATCATTAGTTTAACATATTTAAGTTAGTTAACCTTCTTTACCGTAATGAAGGTGATAAAAGCCATGGCGGCATAACGACACTGCATTTAGAAGAATTCCGTAATCTTATATATAGGTATAAGGTCGATTTTGTTGTATATATGCATCTAGCAATCGATATCGAAATGCTTCAAATCTTATTTTAACATATTTAAGTTTATTAACCTTCTTTATCTTACTGAAGTTTACATAAAGCCAAAACGGTATAACGGAAGTGCATTTGGAAGAATTTCGTAATCTTATATTTAGGTATAAAGTCGATTTAGTCATCGACTAGCTAAGAAAGCGATCGGACGTGTTGACTTCAGAAAACGCTCTCTCGCATCTCTAGTGTAAATCTCAATAAATTCGTGTCTACTCGTGTTATTTCTTTTTGTTATACAAAAAAACAGAAAACAAAACACAAAAAAAAAAAAGAAAAAACACACCAACAAAAAAAATGGCTCCTGGGCCGCCGGACAAATCTTCCAACAGATTTGCTTTGCTATCAGAGGATGTCAATTCTCCAAAAAGATCACGGATTGACTTCCAAGCCAAAAACTTTCCAAAATTACCAGCTATAAACAAAACAGTGAAAAATTCCAAATATTTAGTGATCTCTCCAACCGATACTGACAAAAGACTTACTAAACTTAGCCCATTTGCAATCAAAAAAGGACTTGAATCTATTTCCAAAGAAATCGATTCCATTTCGAAACTTAAAGATGGAAGCATCTTAATCCTTGCAAACAATGCTAAAACGAGTGAAAAATTTTTAAAATCAAAAGACCTTTGTGGTATGTGTGCAATATCAGTGAAATTACACGCCAGTTTAAACTCAGTAAAAGGTGTCGTTTTCGACAAGAATCTTGCTGAAGTTGACGAAAAAGAACTTATTAACGAGCTAAGCTCCCAAGGAGTAACAAGTGTATACAAGTTCACCAAACAAGCCAAAGAAAAAACAATTAATTCTGGCCTCATTGTCTTAACTTTTGACAGATTTCAACTACCTAGTGAACTCGATGTAGCATGGTACAAATTAAAAATTAAACCTTACATACCCAACCCCATGAGATGTAAAAACTGCCAAATTCTTGGACATACCCAAAAATGGTGTAAAAATAACCCATCTTGCCCCGTTTGTAATCTACCGCCCCATAGCGATACAATATGCAGCCGCATAACATGTGCAAATTGTTATGGCGAGCACACCTCATCGGACAAAACATGTCCAAAATACCAACAAATTAAAGAAATCTTAACCATAAAAACATTAGAAAACATCAGTATGGGCGAGGCGCGCCGAAAATATAAAGAGCAACACCCTATGCAAGTGGGCACAACTGTACCCTTTTCGCAAATAATTAACCACTCTCATCACAAACAAACAAAACAAGCAGAAACCGAAGACATATCATCAATAAATATTCAAAAACAACACAGTACAACAAACGCATCGGCACATACAGTGCATCACCATCCAGCATCCAACAACTACAAATCAAAAGCCAATAACGAACAAAACATCACTCTACACAAAGATGGTCATACAACACAAAATCCTAATAACAACAATATCACCAATCAAACTTCTCAAGAGCAATTGATCTCACTTCTTTCTCGTTACACATCTCATCTCAACGATATCTCCGAAATACCAACAACTTCAACAATCACTGATCATAGCTACGGAGGAAACAACAACACAGACTTGTCAAACCAGTTCGAGGATATCTCTGATAACATTTAGCAGCGGAATAAGTAATAGTAACAATTATTCAATTTTGCACTCTCTACATAATGACTCTCAACTTACTACAATGGAATTGTAAAGGTTACTATAACAATTACACAGAAATAGAAATTTTGTTAAAATCCTATTCCCCACAAATTGTCTGCTTACAAGAAACCCACTTATCAAAGAGCGCCAAGCCTTATTGCCCAAAGCAATACGATGGATATTTTTTCAATTTACATCACAATGTAACTTCTAAGCAGGGTTGTGCTATATTAGTGCATAAGTCTATTCAACATAAGCATATTAACATTACGTCAAACCTTATTGCTACAGCTGTACAAATTAACTTTCCCCATGTTATAACAATTTTTTGTGTTTATATTCCACCCCAACAACATATAACCGTAGCTGATCTTCTTAGCTTAACCAGCAACGTAAATACTCCGATAATAATGTTAGGCGATTTCAATGGTTGGAGCCCTTTGTGGGGCTCCCAATATTGTAACGCTAGAGGACAAATAATTGAGAACTACATATTAAGCTCAAATATAGCAATCCTTAACGATAATGTGCCAACTCACTTTTCAACACATGGTAGCTTCACCAATATAGATCTATCACTATGCTCGCCACAATATCTTCCTCATGCCTGTTGGAATGTTATAGATGATCTTCACAATAGTGATCACTTTCCTATACAATGTACCTTCAATTTTCTGTCCCTTTCGGAGAGGATACCTTCTTCAAATATTCAATTCAACTGTGACCGTGCAGATTGGCGAAAGTTTCAAAATATTGCAACACAAAATCATTATATAGTTTCACCCAATATTAACAAAGAAGCCGCACAAATTCAAAAGATCATAAGAAAGGCTGCCAATGAATCTATTCCAAAAACCAAACGTAGAAATACTAAACAAAACGTTCCATGGTGGAATCCTAACCTAAATTCATTAAGGCAGGCAAAGCAAGACGCTTGGAAAACTTATAGGCAAGTGAAAAGCATAGAAAGTCTTTTAGATTACAAAAAGAAGAATGCCCACTTTATCCGACAAAAGAAAATATCCAAAACCAAAGCCTTTGAAGACCTCACAAAAACTATCAATCCATCCTCACCAACAAGCTACATTTGGAAAAAGATTCACCTTCTCTCTGGTACTTACAAGCCCTTTGGCATCAAATACATCTCGGTTAACAACAACAATGTGACAGTTCCTAAAGACATTGCCCTTGAATTCGCTCAATTTTATTCTTCTAATTCTGACTCATCAAACTTCCCTATTGAATTCCAAATTGAAAAAAATACAAATCTTAACGCAGAAATTAATTTTACTCCCAATAAGTACACAAAGTTTTTGGAAACAAATTTTACAATCGAGGAATTCGAAGCATGTTTAAGGAACTCCAAAGGCACAACTCCAGGCCACGATAAAATAACCTACAAAATGATTGCCAACTCCCCTATAGACATTAAAAATCGAATACTTACACTATATAATCGGTCATACGAAAATAATATTATCCCACAGAATTTTAAAATAGCCACAGTCATACCCATACTTAAACCAAGTAAAAATGAGATTTCCATCCAAAATTATAGACCTATATCCCTATTACCATGCTTAGGAAAATTACAAGAAAAAATGATAGCAAATAGACTAACGTGGTACCTTAATTCCGCTAAATTAATTTCCCAACAACAAGTTGGCTTTAAAAAAGGATCCAGCACAATAGATGCTCTCCTATATATTGACCACCTAATAAGTAAAAATCTATCAGTAAGAAACCATGTCTCAATATTAGCAATAGATTTCCAAAGCGCGTTCGATAATATAGGAGTTCACGTTGTACTAAAAAAACTAGTGGAATGGAAAACAGGGGAAAAAATGTACAACTATATAAAAAACTTTTTAACAAACAGGAAACTTCGTGTAAGGGTTAACAATGTCCTTTCTCCACTATTCCCTCTGTCAAATGGTATCCCTCAAGGCTCCCCATTGTCAGTAGTCCTCTTTTTGATTGCTTTTGAAGATATCGTCACTATCCTAAAAGAACAAAAACACATAGATTTCTGTCTGTACGCGGATGACCTTTACATTATGTGCAACAAAAGAGATCCAAATGATATCCAATCCATCTTCCAACATACATTAAATAGCATCCACATCTGGTCAAAAAGATCTGGCGCCAAACTCTCTTTACAAAAATGTAAGCATTTTCATTCCTGCAGAAAACATAATTGCAGGAGAATAAGTATTGATTTCAATAATATTACAATAGAAAATACGGATAATATTAAGATTTTAGGGTTATATTTTGATAAAAGGAACACATTTAACAAACATTGTACATACATTAAGCAAGATCTGGCCTCCAGACTCAATATAATAAAATACCTTTCCTCAAACAAAAGCCATATCCATACTAACACACTCATAAATTTTACAAAACTTACCATCCTCGCAAAAATTGACTATGGATTGCAAATTTATGGCAAAACCTCGAAATCATCTCTTACGAAAATAATGGGCGCATATCACGCTGCTGTCCGATTTAGCCTCAGGGCCTTTCGGACAACTCCTGTCAAATATCTGCTAGCCGAAGGTGGTTTTCTTTCATTAGTAGATCGTGTCGCTTATATTAGAGCACGTTCTATTAACATCATATGTTCTAACAATAACTCAATTTTGGATAAGGAAATAAAGCTACTTAAAACCCGAAAAAATACAGTATCTATAAAATCAGGTCTTGTGGAGATGTTCTATATGATAAAGCAAACACAGAAATGGGTATTCAAAAACTCAGGGAAACATATCACTCCCCCTTGGTTGCTATGTTCCGAATCATTTATCAACACGCTTTCTGTATACCCAAAAGACTCAACTAGCCCTCTTATCTATCAACAAGCATTTCTAGAGGCAGCCGCTCCATTAAAGAACAACCACTGGAAATTTCTATTTACGGATGGGTCAAAAAACAATAATGGAACATCTTTTGCAGTAGTCCATGAAAATGGTGATCTCATAGCAAACGGAGTTTTACAAGATCAAACATCACCCTACGAGGCTGAAATACAAGCTGTCCTAAGCGCGTTACAATTCGCCACCAAAAAAAGGAATAAGTACGTTATCTGCACAGACAGCAAAGCAATACTGCATGGAGTTCATAACCCCAACAATCACTCAGAAGAAATATCCACTATTAGGACCTCCTTAATAAACTTAAAAAAAAGAATCAAGCTCATGTGGATCCCAGGTCATGTCGATATAACAGGAAATGAGTTAGCAGATAAAGCTGCCAAAGCGGCCTCAACATCTCCCCTTCAGCTATTCATACCATTTCCGAAAAAACGAATCAAATGTGAGATATTACAAGACCTTCACCAAAAATTTCAATACGAATGGAGCAAAGAAATTGGTCATTACAAAAACTTAAATCCAGACAAACACGCAATAAGACTTTCAACCAATACCACAGCTGTAATGAACAAATGTTTTATAAGACTACGCCTTGGGCACACCCGTCTTACACATCTTCACTTGATGAAGAAGGAGTCACAGCCAACGTGCCATTTCTGCAACTCATCTCCTTTAACCATCACCCATATCCTTAAGGAATGCCAATCCTTAAACCTCCACCGATCCACCGTATTTCATCAAGATCCCATATCCATACTAAACACCCCAAACGAAGACAATGTCAAAAATATTTTCAATTATTTAAAACTTTTAAATATACATAAATTAATATAAGTTATACATTATTTAACCAAAAGTAACCGATAGCCCTAGTTGCTAGTGTTTTTCATATTTATTGTAATTTCAATTATAATAAATAATAAATAATAATAATAATAATAAAGTCGATTTTCTTGTATATACACATTTATCTATCGATATCGAAATGCTTCAAATCATTCGTTTAACATATTTAAGTTAGTTAACCTTCTTTAATGAACGGAAGTTGGCATAAAGTCATGGCAGCATAACGGCAATGCATGGAGAAGAATTCCGTAATCTTATATTTAGGTATAAAGTCGATTTTCTTGTATATACACATTTAGCTATCGATATCGAAATGCTTCAAATCATTCGTTTAACATATTTATGTTAATTGGCCTTCTTTAACGATCTCAAGTTGGCATATAGCCATGGCGGCATAACGGCAGTGCATGTAGAAGAATTCCGTAATCTTATATTTAGGTATAAAGTCGATTTTCTTGTATTTACACATTTAGCAATCGATATCGAAATGCTTCAAATAACTGGTTTAACATATTTAAGTTAATTAACCTTCTTTAACGTAATGAAGGTGATATAAAGCCATGGTGGCATAACGACAGTGCATTTAGAAGAATTCCGTAATCTTATATTTAGGTATAAAGTCAATTTTGTTGTATATACGCATTTAGCAATCGATATCGAAATGCTTCAAATCATTAGTTTAACATATTTAAGTTAATTAACCTTCTTTAACGTATTGAAGTTGATATAAAGCCATGGCGGCATAACCACAGTAGATTCGGAAGAAACCCGTAATCTTATATTTAGGTATAAAGTCGATTTTGTTGTATATACACATTAAGCAATCGATATCGAAATGCTTCAAATCATTATTTTAACATATTTAAGTTAATTAACCTTCTTTATCTTACTGAAGTTTACATAAAGCCATAACGGCATAACGGCAGTATATTTATATGAATTCCGTTATACGGATTTAGCAATCGATATCGAAATGCTTCAAATCATTAGTTTAACATATTTAAGTTAATTAACCTTCTTTAACGTATTGAAGTTGATATAAAGCCATGGCGGCATAAAGACAGTACATTTGGATAAATTCCGTAGTCTTATATTTATGTAAAAAGTCGACTTTCTTGTATATACACATTTAGCGATCGATATCGAGATGCTTCAACTCATTAGTTTAACATATTTATGTTAATAAACCTTCTTTAACGATCTGAAGTTGGCATATAGCCATGGCGGCATAACAGCAGTGCATGTAGAAGAATTCCGTTCTCTTATATTTAGGTATAATTTCGATTTTGTTGTATATATATATTTAGCAATCGATATCGAGATGCTTCAACTCATTAGTTTAACATATTGAAGTTAATAAACCTTCTTTAACGAACTGAAGTTGGCATAAAGCTATGGCGGCATAACGGCAGTGCATGTAGAAGAATTCCGTTATCTTATATTTAGGTATAAAGTCGATTTTCTTGTATTTACACATTTAGCAATCGATATCGAAGTGCTTCAAATCATTAGTTTAACATATTTAAGTTAGTTAGCCTTCTTTAACGAACTGAAGTTGGCATAAAGCTATGGCGGCATAACGGCAGTGCATGTAGAAGAATTCCGTTATCTTATATTTAGGTATAAAGTCGATTTTCTTGTATTTGCACATTTAGCAATCGATATCGAGATGCTTCAAATCATTAGTTTAACATATTAAAGTTAATTAACCTTCTTTAACGTAATGAAGGTGATATAAAGCCATGGCGGCATAACGACAGTGCATTTAGAAGAATTCCGTAATCTTATATTAAGGTATAAAGTCGATTTTGTTTTATATACGCATTTAGCAATCGGTAACGAAATGTTTCAAATCATTAGTTTAACATATTTAAGTTAATTAACCTTCTTTAACGTATTGAAGTTGATATAAAGCCATGGCGGCATAAAGACAGTACATTTGGATAAATTCCGTAGTCTTATATTTATGTAAAAAGTCGACTTTCTTGTATATACACATTTAGCGATCGATATCGAGATGCTTCAACTCGTTAGTTTATCATATTTATGTCAATAAACCTTCTTTAACGATCTGAAGTTGGCATATAGCCATGGCGGCATAACAGCAGTGCATGTAGAAGAATTCCGTAATCTTATATTTAGGTATAAGGTCGATTTTGTTGTATATATGCATCTAGCAATCGATATCGAAATGCTTCAAATCATTATTTTAACATATTTAAGTTTATTAACCTTCTTTATCTTACTGAAGTTTACATAAAGCCAAAACGGTATAACGAAAGTGCATTTGGAAGAATTTCGTAATCTTATATTTAGGTATAAAGTCGATTTTCTTGTATATACACATTTATCTATCGATATCGAAATGCTTCAAATCATTCGTTTAACATATTTAAGTTAGTTAACCTTCTTTAATGAACGGAAGTTGGCATAAAGTCATGGCAGCACAACGGCAATGCATGGAGAAGAATTCCGTAATCTTATATTTAGGTATAAAGTCGATTTTCTTGTATATACACATTTAGCTATCGATATCGAAATGCTTCAAATCATTAGTTTAACATATTTAAGTTAATTAACCTTCTTTAACGTAATGAAGGTGATATAAAGCCATGGCGGCATAACGACAGTGCATTTAGAAGAATTCCGTAATCTTATATTTAGGTATAAAGTCGATTTTGTTGTATATACGGATTTAGCAATCGATATCGAAATGCTTCAAATCATTAGTTTAACATATTTAAGTTAATTAACCTTCTTTAACGTATTGAGGTTGATATAAAGCCATGGCGGCATAAAGACAGTACATTTGGATAAATTCCGTAGTCTTATATTTATGTAAAAAGTCGACTTTCTTGTATATACACATTTAGCGATCGATATCGAGATGCTTCAACTCATTAGTTTAACATATTTATGTTAATTGGCCTTCTTTAACGATCTGAAGTTGGCATATAGCCATGGCGGCATAACGGCAGTGCATGTAGAAGAATTCCGTAATCTTATATTTAGGTATAAAGTCGATTTTCTTGTATTTACACATTTAGCAATCGATATCGAAATGCTTCAAATAACTGGTTTAACATATTTAAGTTAATTAACCTTCTTTAACGTAATGAAGGTGATATAAAGCCATGGTGGCATAACGACAGTGCATTTAGAAGAATTCCGTAATCTTATATTTAGGTATAAAGTCGATTTTGTTGTATATACGCATTTAGCAATCGATATCGAAATGCTTCAAATCATTAGTTTAACATATTTAAGATAATTAACCTTCTTTAACGTAATGAAGGTGATATAAAGCCATGGCGGCATAACGGCAGTGCATTTAGAAGAATTCCATAGTCTTATATTTATGTAAAAAGTCGATTTTCTTGTATATACACATTTAGCGATCGATATCGAGATGCTTCAACTCATTAGTTTAACATATTTAAGTTAATAAACCTTCTTTAACGAACTGAAGTTGGCATAAAGCTATGGCGGCATAACGGCAGTGCATGTAGAAGAATTCCGTTATCTTATATAACATTACGGAATTCTTCTGAATGCACTGCCGTTATACCGTTAAGGCTTTATAAAGACTTCAGTTTGCTAAAAAATGTTTATTAGCTTAATATGTTAAACTCATGATTTGAAGCATTTCGATATCGATAGCTAAATGTGTATATACAAGAAAATCGACTTTATACCTTATATAAGATTACGGAATTCTTCTAAATGCACTGCCGTTATGCCGTCATGGCTTTAAGCCAACTTCCGTTCGTTAAAGGAGGTTTATTAACTTAAATATGTTAAACTAATGATTTGAAGCATTTCGATATCGATCGCTAAATGCGTATATACAAGAAAATCAACGTTATACACAAATATAAGACTACGGAATTCTTCCAAATGTATAGTCGTTATGCTGCCATGGCTTTACATCAACTTCAATACGTTAAAGAAGGTTAATTAACTTAAATATGTTAAACTAATGATTTGAGATATTTCGATTTCGATTGCTTAATGCGTATTAACAACAAGATCGGCTTTATACCTAAATATAAGATTACGGAATTCTTCTAAATGCACTGTCGTTATGCCGCCTTGGCTTTATATCACCTTCATTACGTTAAAGAAGGTTAATTAACTTAAAGATGTTAAACGATTGATTTGAAGCATTTCGACATCGATTGCTAAATG
>JAPZAG010002970.1:0-13227 GCA_027475135.1 Bactrocera correcta | reverse complement strand
ACATTTTTTCGCTTACTGAAGTCTACATAAAGCCTTAACGGTATAACGGCAGTGCATTTAGAAGAATTCCGTAATGTTTTAATTTTATATTTAGGTGTAAAGTCGATTTTCTTGTATTTACACATTTAGCAGTCGATATCGAAATGCTTCAAACCATTAGTTCAACATATTTAAAATAATAAACCTTCTTTAACGTATTGAAGTTGATACAAAGCCATGGCGGCATAATGACAGTACATTTGGAAGAATTCCGTAATCTTATTTTTAGGTATAAAGTCGATTTTCTTGTATATACACATTTAGCAATCGATATCGAAATGCTTCAAATCATTAGTTTAACATATTAAGTTAATAAACATTTCTTAGCTTACTGAAGTCTACATAAAGCCTTAACGGTATAACGGCAGTGCATTTAGAAGAATTCCGTAATGTTTTAATTTTATATTTAGGTGTAAAGTCGATTTTCTTGTATTTACACATTTAGCAGTCGATATCGAAATGCTTCAAATCATTAGTTTAACATATTTAAGTTAATAAACCTTCTTAAACGTAATGAAGGTGATATAAAGCCATGGCGGCATAACGACAGTGCATTTAGAGGAATTCCGTAATCTTATATTTAGGTATAATGTCGATTTTCTTGAATATACACATTTAGCAATCGATATCGAAATGCTTCAAATCATTAGTTTAACATATTTAAGTTAATAAACCTTCTTTAACGAACTGAAGTCTACATAGAGCGTTAACGGCATAACGGCAGTGCATTTAGAAGAATTCCGTAATCTTATATTTAGGTATAAAGTCGATTTTCTTGTATATACACATTTAGCAATCGATATCGAAATGCTTCAAATCATTAGTTTAACATATTAAGTTAATAAACATTTTTTAGCTTACTGAAGTCTACATAAAGCCTTAACGGTATAACGGCAGTGCATTTAGAAGAATTCCGTAATGTTTTATTTTTATATTTAGGTGTAAAGTCGATTTTCTTGTATTTACACATTTAGCAGTCGATATCGAAATGCTTCAAACCATTAGTTTAACATATTTAAAATAATAAAAAAACTTCTTTAACGTATTGAAGTTGATACAAAGCCATGGCGCCATAATGACAGTACATTTGGAAGAATTCCGTAATCTTATATTTAGGTATAAAATCGATTTTCTTGTATATACACATTTAGCAATCAATATCGAAATGCTTCAAATCATTAGCTTAACATATTAAGTTAATAAACATTTTTAAGCTAACTGAAGTCTTCATAAAGCCTTAGCGGTATATCGGCAGTGCATTTAGAAGAATTCCGTAATGTTATAATTTTATATTTAGGTGTAAAGTCGATTTTCTTGTGTTTACACATTTAGCAATCGATATCGAAATGCTTCAAATCATTAGTTTAACATATTGAAGTTAATAAACCTTCTTTAACGCACTGAAGTCTACATAAAGCCCTAATGGCATAACGACAGTACATTTGGAAGAATTCCGTAATCTTATATTTAGGTATAAAGTCAATTTTCTTGAATATACACATTTAGCAATCGATATCGAAATGCTTCAAATCATTAGTTTAACATATTTAAGTTAATAAACCTTCTTTAACGCACTGAAGTCCACATAAAGCCTTAACGGTATAACGGCAGTGCATTTAGAAGAATTCCGTAATGTTATAATTTTATATTTAGGTGTAAAGTCGATTTTCTTGTATTTACACATTTAGCAGTTGATATCGAAATGCTTCAAACCATTAGTTTAACATATTTAAAATAATTAACCTTCTTTAACGTATCGAAGTTGATACAAAGCCATGGCGGCATAACGACAGTACATTTGGAAGAATTCCGTAATCTTATATTTAGGTATAAAGTCAATTTTCTTGTATATACACATTTAGCAAGCGATATCGAAATGCCTCAAACCATTAGTTTAACATATTTAAAATAATTAAACTTCTTTAACGTATTGAAGTTGATAAAGAGCCATGGCGGCATAACGACAGTACATTTGGAAGAATTCCGTAGTCTTATATTCAGGTATAAAGTCGATTTTCTTGTATATATGCATTAAGCAATCGATATCGAAATGCTTCAAATAACTGGTTTAACATATTTAAGTTAGTAAACCTTCTTTAACGAACCTAAGTTAATATAAAGCCATAACGGCATAACGGCATAACGGCAGTTCATTTAGAAGAATTCCGTAATCTTATATTTAGGTATAAAGTCGATTTTCTTGTATATACACATTTAGCAATCGATATCGAAATGCTTCAAATCATTAGTTTAACATATTTAAGTTAATAAACCTTCTTTAACGCACTGAAGTCTACATAAAGCCTTAACGGTATAACTGCAGTGCATTTAGAAGAATTCCGTAATGTTATAATTTTATATTTAGGTATAAAGTCGATTTTCTTGTATTTACACATTTAGCAGTCGATATCGAAATGATTCAAACCATTAGTTTAACATATTTAAAATAATTAAACTTCTTAAACGTATCGAAGTTGCTACAAAGCCATGGCGGTATAACGACAGTACATTTGGCAGAATTCCTTAATCTTATATTTAGGTATGATGCCGATTTTCTTGAATATACACATTTAGCAATCGATATCGAAATGCCTCAAATCATTAGTTTAACATATTTAAGTTAATAAACCTTCTTTAACGAACTGAAGTCTACATAGAGCGTTAACGGCATAACGGCAGTGCATTTAGAAGAATTCCGTAATCTTATATTTAGGTATAAAGTCGATTTTCTTGTATATACATATTTAGCAATCGATATCGAAATGCTTCAAATCATTAGTTTAACATATTAAGTTAATAAACATTTTTTAGCTTACTGAAGTCTTCATAAAGCCTTAAAGGTATAACGGCAGTGCATTTAGAAGAATTCCGTAATGTTTTATTTTTATATTTAGGTGTAAAGTCGATTTTCTTGTATTTACAAATTTAGCAGTCGATATCGAAATGCTTCAAACCATTAGTTTAACATATTTAAAATAAAAAATCTTCTTTAACGTATTGAAGTTGATACAAAGCCATGGCGGCATAATGACAGTACATTTGGAAGAATTCCGTAATCTTTTATTTAGGTATAAAATCGATTTTCTTGTATATACACATTTAGCAATCAATATCGAAATGCTTCAAATCATTAGCTTAACATATTAAGTTAATAAAAATTTTTAAGCTAACTGAAGTCTTCATAAAGCCTTAGCGGTATATCGGCAGTGCATTTAGAAGAATTCCGTAATGTTATAATTTTATATTTAGGTGTAAAGTCGATTTTCTTGTATTTACACATTTAGCAGTTGATATCGAAATGCTTCAAATCATTAGTTTAACATATTTAAGTTAATAAACCTTCTTTAACGCACTGAAGTCTACATAAAGCCCTAATGGCATAACGACAGTACATTTGGAAGCATTCCGTAATCTTATATTTAGGTATAAAGTCAATTTTCTTGAATATACACATTTAGCAATCGATATCGAAATGCTTCAAATCATTAGTTTAACATATTTAAGTTAATAAACCTTCTTTAACGCACTGAAGTCCACATAAAGCCTTAACGGTATAACGGCAGTGCATTTAGAAGAATTCCGTAATGTTATAATTTTATATTTAGGTGTAAAGTCGATTTTCTTGTATTTACACATTTAGCAGTTGATATCGAAATGCTTCAAACCATTAGTTTAACATATTTAAAATAATTAACCTTCTTTAACGTATCGAAGTTGATACAAAGCCATGGCGGCATAACGACAGTACATTTGGAAGAATTCCGTAATCTTATATTTAGGTATAAAGTCAATTTTCTTGTATATACACATTTAGCAAGCGATATCGAAATGCCTCAAGCCATTAGTTTAACATATTTAAAATAATTAAACTTCTTTAACGTATTGAAGTTGATAAAGAGCCATGGCGGCATAACGACAGTACATTTGGAAGAATTCCGTAGTCTTATATTCAGGTATAAAGTCGATTTTCTTGTATATACACATTTAGCAATCGATATCGAAATGCTTCAAATCATTAGTTTAACATATTTAAGTTAATAAACCTTCTTTTACGCACTTAAGTCTACATAAAGCCCTAATGGCATAACGGCAGTGCATTTAGAAGAATTCCGTAATCTTATATTTAGGTATAAAGTCGATTTTCTTGTATATACACATTTAGCAATCGATATCGAAATGCTTCAAATCATTAGTTTAACATATTTAAGTTAATAAACCTTCTTAAACGTAATGATAATTTCGGGTGGTGGAGCACGGTGCTAGCTCGTTCCGATGATGTGGTTGGCCGTGGGGAAACGGTCGGCGCAATTATTCCACAGAAATATTAAATAAAAAACAAAGGTTTCTTATAATACAAGTATTTAATTATAAAAAAATGGAACCACACTTACCACGTCTGTATCGCAGCGTTGTCGCAAAAGGAGTGAGAGCGCGCAACTTTTAGTAAGTGTTTAGTTGCGCGCGAATTAATACTTCGAAAAAAGTTCGAAAAAGAGAAAAAGAAAAGATTAATCTGCCGATACAGACGTGGCAAAGAAATTGGGCGGGGGCGGCGTCAACATTCTCCCCGCCTTGCAGTATTACTGCAAATGCAGTTTACAATAAATTACTTAAAACTAACTTAACTAACTTAACTAACTGGCTCCTGCACTTCCTTTTCCACGTCTTCTTTGCAGATGGGGTGGCCGACGAGACGAATCGAGTCTGGTTCGGTCCTGGAAATGCCGCTGAGATGAATCGAACCTCAGTCGGTCATTGCCATGCCGCCAATCTGCATAGAAGTCACCACCTTCCGAGGTCGGCGAGACGACTCGAGTCTAACTCGATCCTGGGTAGGTGGTGAATGTGAGAGGCGTTGGCAGCCAGTGCACTTTATTGTGCCGATATTATATGACGCCGGAAGTCTTTGCTGGCAAGGCAGTGTTGCGTGCCGTTCCTTGATGATACAGCGTGCATCTGCTTGACGTCGAGCGTCTCGTCCACGCCTTCGCTTCGGATGGGGTGGCCGACGAGACGAATCGAGTCTGGTTCGGTCCGGACAATGTCGCTGAGACGAATCGAGTCTCAGTCGATCGTTGCCATGCCGCCAATCCGAAAGGAAGTTACCGGCATGCCGAAGTCGGCGAGACGACTCGAGTCTGGCTCGATCTTGGGCATGTGGTATGCGGGAGAGGCCTCGCTGGTCAGAGCTTTGCGTCCGTTGACACGGTTGTTGTTGTTGCTGTGTGGCGCGTGTCAACGCGTGCGCCTTTGCTGCAGGTTGCTGCTGCTGTGTTGTGTGGTGTGTGGCTGTCGACTGCGTTGCTTGTCTGTTGCTGCACGCTGCATGTTCATTTACTGTTGTTGTTGTGGCCGTCGCATGTAGGTATTGTGTAGACGGCTGTTGTGACGTCACATACGTTGCTGATTGGTTTTCTTGCTGCGATTGCGACGGCGGCGCCTGCTGTTGCTGATGATAGTAGGCTGTTTGCAGTTGATAAGGTTGCTCGTATTGTTGTTGTAGCTGTAGATGCATCTGCTGGTGGTGAAAGGCATCCGACAATGCCGCCGCTGTGTTGCTCGTGGCATAGTGTTGCAGTTGCTGGTGTGGTGGTGAATAGTGCGCTGTTGCTGATGAGGCCGCCACAGCTGATGATGGCGGCAACGTTTGTAATGGGGGTAGTAGTGGTAGCGTTGCTGCGACAGTATGTCGCTGCGTTGCAGCTGTGACAGCCTTTGCTGCCAGCGTTTCAGGGGCGCCCATGTAATAATCTAAATCGTTGGTACTTGTCGCTTCAGCGCTGCTCGGCGGTGTGCTGCCTACGGATTTTGCTGACAGAGATAACGCTGCTGCATGCAGTGTCGGCCCACCGACGCCACAATGCGTATCGGTGTGATTCGATAAGACGGTCGCATCATTTGTTTCGCCATCATCATAGGTTTGATCCTGTTGTAGCTGGTGCTGCTGATGATGCTGCTGATGTTGTTTCTGTTGTATAAATATATAATTAGTATCTATTATACTACAAAAATTGTTTTGTGTTTGTTGTTTAGTTATTACTGAATTTTGTCCGTCGCCTTTGCCATTTACCTTCCTTTCTTCGGAGGGAACGGAACCTGTTATAATCCAACCAAACACTGTTCGTTGTGCAGCAAGGGATCCGAAAATTTTCAATTTTACCCCATTTAGTATAATTTTCGGGTAAAGATCTGCTCCGATCAACAAGTCAACCTTTTGACTCGTAAAGAAATTATTATCCGCCAAGGGGATGTTGGGTAACCTTTTTACAATTGAAGAGTTAATTGACCTGGATGGAAGCAGCCCAGTCAATTTTGGCAGTACCAAAGCTTCCGCTTCTAGTTTCAAACTTTTGTTACGGGGCGAGCCAATTGTGATCGAGCATACCGATTGAACTTGTCCTGATACGGTATTATTCAATCCTGAAACTCGCGCGCTGACCTTTTTGGTTGCCAGATGTAAGCGTTTTTGCAGGCTATTACTTACAAAGGTGGCTTCAGATCCCGAGTCAATCAGGGCTCTGACGGTGAAGGTGCTCTCGTTGTGACATATGGTCACCATGGCTGTACCTAAGAGCATGCTTCGACTGGTAGGCACATTTGAAATATTGGCCTTAATAGAGGCCACATGAGATTTAGTAGAAATCTCAGTAGTGTCTGTGCTGTCAGATATCTGAGCTAAATCCTCACTCTGATCCCGGTGGATCATAGAGTGATGTCTCTGTTTACATTTGTTACAATTAAACATACTCTTACAATTTTTGACTTCATGTGAGTCCGATAAACAGTTAAGGCAGACGTGGAGTTTTCTGACAGCATTTAATCGTGCATTAGGCTGCATCTCAATGAATCTTTGACAAGTTTTCAAAATGTGTGATTGAGATGAGCACAGTTTACATTTCATATTGTTTGTCTTGGCGTGATGGGCATTGATGGGTTTAGATCCAATCCTTGACTGCAAGGTTGGTATCCGATCTTCACCATCAGCCGACTTAATATTAGGTTGAGTACTCAACTCGCCTTTGAGGTTTGATACTCTCTCAAGCGTTTTAACCCGTTTGGTTAGAAACTTGTCTAACTCAACCCATTTTGGGATCTCTGAATCCGAATCCAGAGATTGTTCCCAAAGCGACAGTGTATAGTCCGGCAGTCGGATAGAACACAAGTACGTAAATATGGCATCCCAGCTATCTGTATTGATGCCATGTATTTGTAAAGCTGAAATGCAGCTATTAATCTCCCGCTGTAAATTTCTGAGTTCGGTCTCAGATTCAGTTGAGATGTGCGGGAGCTTGAATAATAAATTCAATTGTGTGTTGACAAGCACTCGCTTGTTTTCGTATCTACACAACAAATTATTCCAAGCCAATGCGAATCCGTCATTCGTCAGTGGCGCTTTGGAAACGATAGCTTTTGCCTCACCTCGCGTTTTTTGATTGAGATGGAATAACTTTTCTACCGGAGATAGCCTTGGGTTATTCCCATAAATGGCGGCAAATAAATCCCTAAATGAGGGCCATTGTAAAACATCGCCATGAAATATTTCGGTATCACATGGCGGTAAATTGATAGAATACCTCACGGGTTCTACAGTTTGTTGTAACCGTTCAGGTTGAATCACTGTAGAATTCGAAGTAGGGCTTTGGTTGAACGCCGTGAGGTTGTGCATGTGTTCGCCCATCAAGGCCGCGCAACACACATAGGCGTGGTAACAGCTTGTATATTTAAGCTTAATGTCGTCAATTGAGCTTGTGTCCGAAGGATCCACTTTTGACAAACACAACTTGTATTCTGACTTTACCTCTGCCCACAGAGATTTCAGTTCAGCTTGTTGAACTTCGAGAGAGTAGGCACTTTGATTGTTTGCTGTTGGAGTAAAAGACTCCTCAAACTCCAGTAGAGCGTCTGCAGCTGTGGTAAAGGCTCTAATTGATTCCATTGTTATCAAAAATTTAAACCGAACTGCAAAAATGTTGCAGAAAATCGGATCTAAAACTTGAAATTGAAATTTAAAAAATATTTGCAAATATGTTGCAAAAGTTATTGAACCAATCCGGACAAGTTATAAATTAGTAGTGCGTTGTTTATTAGTGAAGAGTGAATTTTCGAACGAACAGAGTGAATTTTCGAACGAACAAAAAAAGTAATAAATTTAGTGAAGTATATTTTCCCAAATATTTTTTCCAAATTTAATTCGAATGTGCTTGCTGGGTAATCGGCCCAATGCACTTGCACACCTAGTCTTCAACTATGTACACAAACAAAATTGATTTGTGCTTAATTGCTTTATTAAAATGTACAAATACAATACAAGTAATTGAATAAATTCACAAGCACTTATTTGATTCATCAGCTAAACCCTTTCACTTTGTTCACTGGGTTACTGTTTTTCTGGGATGGCTGCTGCGCTGCTTTGCCTATGCTGCTCTGCCTATGCCGCTTGCCTGTGCCGCTCTGCCTTTGCTGCTTCCTTTGCTGCTCTCACTTCGCTGTTTGGCTTTTTTGCTGTCGCTCACTTCACTTTTTTTAATTTTTTAGTGTCACTCACTGCACTTTGTATTTTTTTGTTTACACTCGCGAAACTGCAGCTGCGTTATTGCTGCTTGCCTTTATTGCTATTCGAGCAATATATGAGAAGGCAGAGTTGAGCGACTAAACTCAAATTAATCATAAGAAAAACCAAAGAACCGAGAGAGATTTTTAGCGCTCAAGACGATTTTGTGCGTCCAAAAAATTTATATTTTTTTTTCTCGAATAACAAAGTGTGTGGTTTTTTTTGCAAAGTGGAATAAGTGCATTTGCGAGGTGTATTTGTTGTTGTACTTAAATGAAGTACAATACTACCTGCAATCTTGTGCTTTGATTTTGTGGGTAGAGTGCCAAAAATAAGTTTTGGTCTCCACTTCACACAGCACAATGGGTTTTGTACATAAATGATGCACAAATTGACCAATCTATTGCCTTATAGCTTGCAGAGCACAAATCCAAAATATGTTTGGCTGTAACTTGCGAGTTGCTAAAGCGGGCAAATTATGCACTTTCACTTTAAATAAAATTCACTTGTTACCTGTTATCCGGCTCGAAGGACCAATGATAATTCGGGTGGTGGAGCACGGTGCTAGCTCGTTCCGATGATGTGGTTGGCCGTGGGGAAACGGTCGGCGCAATTATTCCACAGAAATATTAAATAAAAAACAAAGGTTTCTTATAATACAAGTATTTAATTATAAAAAAATGGAACCACACTTACCACGTCTGTATCGCAGCGTTGTCGCAAAAGGAGTGAGAGCGCGCAACTTTTAGTAAGTGTTTAGTTGCGCGCGAATTAATACTTCGAAAAAAGTTCGAAAAAGAGAAAAAGAAAAGATTAATCTGCCGATACAGACGTGGCAAAGAAATTGGGCGGGGGCGGCGTCAACACGTAATGAAGTTGATACAAAGCCATGGCGGCATAACGGCAGTGCATTTAGAAGAATTACGTAATCTTATATTTAGGTATGAATTCGATTTTCTTGTATATACTCATTTAGCAATCGATATCGAAATGCTTCAAATCATTAGTTTAACATATTTAAGTTAATAAACCTTCTTTAACGCACTGAAGTCTACATAAAGCCCTAACGGCATAACGACAGTACATTTGGAAGAATTCCGTAATCTTATATTTAGGTATAAAGCCAATTTTCTTGTATATACACATTTAGCAAGCGATATCGAAATGCCTCAAATCATTAGTTTAACATATTTAAAATAATTAAACTTCTTTAACGTATTGAAGTTGATAAAGAGCCATGGCGGCATAACGACAGTACATTTGGAAGAATTCCGTAGTCTTATATTCAGGTATAAAGTCGATTTTCTTGTATATATGCATTAAGCAATCGATATCGAAATGCTTCAAATAACTGGTTTAACATATTTAAGTTAGTAAACCTTCTTTAACGAACTGAAGTTAATATAAAGCCATAACGGCATAACGGCATAACGGCAGTGCATTTAGAAGAATTACGTAATCTTATATTTAGGTATGAATTCGATTTTCTTGTATATACTCATTTAGCAATCGATATCGAAATGCTTCAAATCATTAGTTTAACATATTTAAGTTAATAAAGCTTCTTTAACGCTTGAAGTTAACATAAAGCCATGGCACCATAACGGCAGTGCATGTAGAAGAATTCCGTAATCTTATATTTAGGTATGTAGTTGATTTTCTTGGATTTACACATTTAGAAATATATATCGAAAATCTTCAAATAACTGGTTTAGCATATTTAGGTTAATTAACCTTCTTTATCTTACTGAAGTTTAAATAAAGCCATAACGGCATAACGGCTGTATATTTGGGTGAATTCCGTAATCTTTTATTTAGGTATAAAATCGAGTTTCTTGTATATACACATTTAGCAATCGATATCGAAATGCTTCAACTCATTAGTTTAACATATTTAAGTTAATAAACCTTCTTTAACAATCTGAAGTTGGCATAACGGCAGTGGATGTAGAAGAATTCCGTAATCTTATATTTAGGTATAAAGTCGATTTTCTTGTATATACATATTTAGCTATCGATATCGAAATGCTTCAAATCATTAGTTTAACATATTAAGTTAATAAACATTTTTTAGCTAACTGAAGTCTTCATAAAGCCTTAGCGGTATAACGGCAGTGCATTTAGAAGAATTCCGTAATGTTATAATTTTATATTTAGGTGTAAAATCGATTTTCTTGTATTTACACATTTACCAGTTGATATCGAAATGCTTCAAACCATTAGTTTAACATATTTAAAATAATTAACCTTCTTTAACGTATCGAAGTTGATACAAAGCCATGGCGGCATAACGACAGTACATTTGGAAGAATTCCGTAGTCTTATATTTAGGTATAAAGTCGATTTTCTTGAATATACACATTTAGCAATCGATATCGAAATGCTTCAAATCATTAGTTTAACATATTTAAGTTAATAAACCTTCTTTAACGCACTGAAGTCTACATAGAGCCTTAACGGTATAACGGCAGTGCATTTAGAAAAATTCCGTTATCTTATATTTAGGTATAAATTCAATTTTCTTGTATACACATTTAGCAGGCGATATCGAAATGCTTCAATTCATTAGTTTAACATATTTAAGTTAATTAACCTTCTTTAACGTATTGAAGTTGATAAAGAGCCATGGCGGCATAACGACAGTACATTTGGAAGAATTCCGTAGTCTTATATTCAGGTATAAAGTCGATTTTCTTGTATATGTGCATTAAGCAATCGATATCGAAATGCTTCAAACCATTAGTTTAACATATATAAGTTAATAAACCTTCTTTAACTCACTGAAGTCTACATAAAGCCATAACGGCATAACGGCAGTGCATTTAGAAGAATTCCGTAATCTTATATTTAGGTATAAATTCGGTTTTCTTGTATATACACATTTAGCAATCGATATCGAAATGCTTCAAATCATTAGTTTAACATATTTAAGTTAATAAACCTTCTTTAACGCACTGAAGTCTACATAAAGCCTTAACGGTATAACGGCAGTGCATTTAGAAGAATTCCGTAATGTTATAATTTTATATTTAGGTGTAAAGTCGATTTTCTTGTATTTACACATTTAGCAGTTGATATCGAAATGCTTCAACTCATTAGTTTAACATATATAAGTTAATAAACCTTCTTTTACGCACTTAAGTCTACATAAAGCCATAACGGCATAACGGCAGTGCATTTAGAAAAATTCCGTTATCTTATATTTAGGTATAAATTCGATTTTCTTGTATACACACATTTAGCAAGCGATATCGAAATGCTTCAAATCATTAGTTTAACATATTTAAGTTAACTAACCTTCTTCAACGTATTGAAGTTGATAAAGAGCCATGGCGGCATAACGACAGTACATTTGGAAGAATTCCGTAGTCTTATATTCAGGTATAAAGTCGATTTTCTTGTATATATGCATTAAGCAATCGATATCGAAATGCTTCAAATAACTGGTTTAACATATTTAAGTTAATAAACCTTCTTTAACGCATTGAAGTCTACATAAAGCGTTAATGGCATAACGGCAGTGCATTTAGAAAAATTCCGTTATCTTATATTTAGGTATAAATTCGATTTTCTTGTATATACATATTTGGCAAGCGTCGAAATGCTTCAGCTCATTAGTTTAACATATTTAAGTTAATAAACCTTCTTAAACGATCTGAAGTGGGCATATAGCCATGGAGGCATAACTGCAGTGAACGTAGAAGAATTCCATAATCTTATATTTAGGTATAAAGTCGATTTTCTTGTATATACATATTTAGCTATCGATATCGAAATGCTTCAAACCATTAGTTTAACATATTAAGTTAATAAACAGTTTTTAGCATACTGAAGTCTACATAAAGCCTTAACGGTATAACGGCAGTGCATTTAGAAGAATTCCGTAATGTTATAATTTTATATTTAGGTATAAAGTCGATTTTCTTGTATATACACATTTAGCAGTCGATATCGAAATGCTTCAAACCATTAGTTTAACATATTTAAAATAATAAACCTTCTTTAACGCATTGAAGTTGATACAAAGCCATGGTGGCATAACGACAGTATATTTGGAAGAATTCCGTAATCTTATATTTAGGTATAAAGCCGATTTTCTTGTATATACACATTTATCTATCGATATCGAAATGCTTCAAATCATAAGTTTAAAATATTTAAGTTAATAAACCTTCTTTAACGCACTGAAGTCTACATAAAGCCTTGACGGTATAACTGCACTGCATTTAGAAGAATTCCGTTATCTCATATTTAGGTATAAATTCGACTTTCTTGTATATATTCATTTAGCAAGCGATATCAAAATGCCTCAAACCATCAGTTTAACATATTTAAAATAATTAACCTTCTTTAACGTATTGAAGTTGATACAAAGCCATGTTGGCATAATGACAGTACATTTGGAAGAATTCCGTAATCTTATATTTAGGTATAAAGTCGATTTTCTTGTATATACACGTTTAGCAATCGATATCGAAATGCTTCAAATCATTAGTTTAACATATTTAAGTTAATAAACCTTCTTTAACGCACTGAAGTCTACAAAAAAACTTAACGGCATAACGGCAGTGCATTTAGAAAAAGTCCGTTATCTTATATTTAGGTATAAATTCGATTTTCTTGTATATACATATTTG
>JAPZAG010002969.1:0-13228 GCA_027475135.1 Bactrocera correcta | reverse complement strand
ATATACAAGAAAATCGACTTTATACCTAAATATAAGATTACGGAATTCTTCCAAATGTACTGTCATTATGCCGCCATGGCTTTGTAGCAACTTCAATACGTAAAGAAGGTTAATTTTTTTAAATATGTTAAACTAATGGTTTGAAGCATTTCGATATCGACTGCTAAATGTGTAAATACAAGAAAATCGAATTCATACCTAAATATAAGATTACGGAATTCTTCTACATGCACTGCCATTATGGCGCCATGGCTTTATGTTAACTTCAGGCGTTAAAAAAGTTTTATTAACTTAAATATGTTAAACTAATCATTTGAAGCATTTCGATATCGATTGCTAAATGAGTATATACAAGAAAATCGAATTCATACCTAAATATAAGATTACGTAATTCTTCTAAATGCACTGCCGTTATGGCTTTATATTAACTTCAGTTCGTTAAAGAAGGTTTATTAACTTAAATATGTTAAACCAGTTATTTGAAGCATTTCGATATCGATTGCTTAATGCATATATACAAGAAAATCGACTTTATACCTAAATATAAAGCTACGGAATTCTTCCAAATGTACTGTCGTTAAGCCGCCATGGATCTTTATCAACTTCAATACGTTGATGAAGGGTAATTAACTTAAATATGTTAAACTTATGATTTGAAGCATTTCGATATCGATACCTAAATGTGTATATAAAAGAAAATCGACTTTATGCCTCAATATAAGATTACGGAATTCTTCCAAATGCACTGCCGTTATGGCTTTATATCAACTTCAATACGTTAAAAAAGGTTAATTAACTTAAATATGTTAAACTAATAATTTGAAGCATTTCGATATCGATTGCCAAAAATTTTTATACAAAAAAATCGAATTTATACCTTAATAGAAGATAACGGGATTTTTCTAAATGCACTGACGTTATGCCGTTAACGCTTTATGTAGACTTCAGTGCGTTAAAGAAGGTTTATTAACTTAAATATGTTAAACTAATGATTTGAAGCATTTCGATATCGATTGCAAAACGTGTATATACAAGAAAATCGATTTTATACCTAAATATAAGATTACGGAATTCTTCCAAATGTACTGTCATTATGCCGCCATGGCTTTGTATCAACTTCAATACGTTAAAGAAGGTTAATTATTTTAAATATGTTAAGCTAATGGTTAGAAGCATTTCGATATCGATTGCTAAAAGTGTATATATAAGAAAATCGACTTTATACCTAAATATAAGATTACGGAATTCTTCTAAGTGTACTGTCATTATGCCGCCATGGCTTTGTATCAACTTCAATACGTTAAAGAAGGTTAATTATTTTAAATATGTTAAGCTAATGGTTTGAAGCATTTCGATACCGAAATGTGCAAATACAAGAAAATCGACTACAAGCCTAAATATAAGATTACGGAATTCTTCTACATGCACTGCCATTATGGCGCCATGGCTTTTAGTTAACTTTAGGCGCTAAAGAAGCTTTATTAACTTAAATATGTTAAACAAATGATTTGAAGCATTTCGATATCGATTGCTAAATGAGTATATGCAAGAAAATCGAATTCATACCTAAATATAAGATTACGTAATTCTTCTAAATGCACAGCCGTTATGGCTTTATATTAACTTCAGTTCGTTAAAGAAGGTTTATTAACTTAAATATGTTAAACAAGTTATTTGAAGCATTTCGATATCGATTGCTTAATGCATATATACAAGAAAATCGACTTTATACCTAAATATAAGATTACGGAATTCTTCCAAATGTACTGTCGTTATGCCGCCATGGCTTTGTATCAACTTCAATACGTTAACGAAGGTTAATTATTTCAAATATGTTAAACTAATGGTTTGAAGAATTTCGATATCGACTGCTAGATGTGTAAATACAAGAAAATCGACTTTACACCTAAATATAAAAATATAACATTACGGAATTCTTTTAAATGCACCGCCGTTATACCGTTAAGGCTTTATGTAGACTTCAATAAGCTAAAAAATGTTTATTAACTTAATATGTTAAACTAATGATTTGAAGCATTTCGAAATCGATAGCTAAATATGTATATACAAGAAAATCGACTTTATACGTAAATATAAGATTATGGAATTCTCCTACGTGCACTGCAGTTATGCCTCCATGGCTATATGCCCACTTCAGATCGTTAAAAAGGTTTATTAACTTAAATATGTTAAACAAATGAGCTGAAGCATTTCGATATCGATTGCTAAATGTGTATATACAAAAGAATCGATTTTATACCTAAATATAACATTACGGAATTCACCCAAATATACTGCCGTTATGCCGTTATGGCTTTATTTAAAATTCAGTAAGATAAAGAAGGTTAATTAACCTAAATATGCTAAACCAGTTATTTGAAGATTTTCGATATATATTTCTAAATGCGTAAATCCAAGAAAATCGACTACATACCTAAATATAAGATTACGGAATTCATCTACATGCACTGCCTATGGCGCCATGTTAACGAAGGTTAATTATTTTAAATATGTTAAACTAATGGTTTGAAGCATTTCGATATCGATTGCCAAATGAGTATATACAAGAAAATCGAATTCATACCTAAATATAAGATTACGTAATTATTCTAAATGCACTGCCGTTATGGCTTTATATTAACTTCAGTTCGTTAAAGAAGGTTTATTAACTTAAGTATGTTAAACCAGTTATTTGAAGCATTTCGATATCGAATGCTTAATGCATATATACAAGAAAATCGACTTTATACCTAAATATAAGACTACGGAATTCTTCCAAATGTACTGTCGTTATGCCGCCATGGCTTTGTATCAACTTCACTACGTTAACGAAGGTTAATTATTTTAAATATGTTAAACTAATGGTTTGAAGCATTTCGATATCGACTGCTAGATGTGTAAATACAAGAAAATCGACTTTACACCTAAATATAAAAATATAACATTACGGAATTCTTATAAACGCACTGCCTTTACACCGTTAAGGCTTTATGTAGACTTCAGTAAGCTAAAAAATTTTTTAAATTTAATGGTTTGAAGCAATTTTGAAGTTTTCGATAGCTAAATATGTATATACAAGAAAATCGACTTTATACCTAAATATAAGATTATGGAATTCTCCTAGGTACACTGCAGTTATGCCTCCATGGCTATATGCCCACTTCAGATCGTTAAAGAAGGTTTATTAACTTAAATATGTTAAACAAATGAGCTGAAGCATTTCGATATCGATTGTTAAATGTGTATATACAAAAAAAATCGATTTTATACCTAAATATAACATTACGGAATTCACCCAAATATACTGCCGTTATGCCGTTATGGCTTTACTTAAAATTCAGTAAGATAAAGAAGGTTAGTTAACTTAAATATGCTAAACCAGTTATTTGAAGATTTTCGATATATATTTCTAAATGCGTAAATCCAAGAAAATCGTCTACATACCTAAATATAAGATTACGGAATTCATCTACATGCACTGCCTATGGCGCCATGGTTAACGAAGGTTAATTATTTTAAATATGTTAAACTAATGGTTTGAAGCATTTCGATATCGATTGCTAAATGAGTATATACAAGAAAATCGAATTCATACCTAAATATAAGATTACGTAATTATTCTAAATGCACTGCCGTTATGGCTTTATATTAACTTCAGTTCGTTAAAGAAGGTTTATTAACTTAAGTATGTTAAACCAGTTATTTGAAGCATTTCGATATCGAATGCTTAATGCATATATACAAGAAAATCGACTTTATACCTAAATATAAGACTACGGAATTCTTCCAAATGTACTGTCGTTATGGCTTTATATCAACTTCAATACGTTAAAGAAGGTTAATTTACTTAAATATGTTAAACTAATGATTTGAAGCATTTCGATATCGCTTGCGAAATATGTATATACAAGAAAATCGAATTTATACCTAAATATGAGATAACGGAATTTTTCTAAATGCACTGCCGTTATGCCGTTAACGCTTTATGTAGACTTCAGTGCGCTAAAGAAGGTTTATTAACTTAAATATGTTAAACTAATGATTTGAAGCATTTTGATATCGCTTGCTAAATGAATATATACAAGAAAGTCGAATTTATACCTATATATAAGATAACGGAATTCTTCTAAATGCAGTGCAGTTATACCCTCAAGGCTTTATGTAGACTTCAGTGTGTTAAAGAAGGTTTATTAACTTAAATATTTTAAACTAATGATTTGAAGCATTTCGATATCGATTGCTAAATGTGTATATACAAGAAAATCGACTTTATACCTAAATATAAGATTATGCCGCCATGGCTTTGTATCAACTTCAATACGTTAAACAAGGTTAATTATTTTAAATATGTTAAACTAATGGTTTGAAGCATTTCGATATCGACTGCTAAATGTGTAAATACAAGAAAATCGACTTTACACCTAAATATAAAGTTATAACATTACGGAATTCTTATAAATGCACTGCCGTTATACCGTTAAGGCTTTATGTAGACTTCAGTAAACTAGAAAATGTTTATTAACTTAATATTTTAAACTAATGATTTGAAGAATTTCGATATCGATTGCTAAATGTGTATATACAAGAAAATCGACTTTATACCTAAATATAAGATAACAGAATTCTTCTAAATGCACTGCCGTTATGCCGTTAAGGCTTTATGTAGACTTCAGTGAGTTAAAGAAGGTTTATTAACTTAAATATGTTAAACTAATGGTTTGAAACATTTCGATATCGATTGCTTAATGCATATATACAAGAAAATCGACTTTATACCTAAATATAAAATTATAACATTATGGAATTCTTCTAACTGCCCTGCCGTTATGCCATTAGGGCTTTATGTAGACTTAAGTGCGTTAAAGAGGGTTTATTAACTTAAATATGTTAAACTAATGATTTGAAGCATTTCGATATCGATTGCTAAATGTGTATACAAGAAAATCGAATTTATACATAAATATAAGATTACGGAATTCTTCTACATCCACTACCGTTCAGTAAGATAAGTTTAATTAACCTAATTATGCTAAACCAGTTATTTGCAGATTTTCGATATAGATTGCTAAATGTGTAAATCCAAGAAAATCGACTTTACACCTTAACCCGAATCACCCTACGTAAATTTTTTGTGGAATTTTGAAAAGATTTTTTTTTTGTGGTATCATTTTGGGTAAACTAAAAAAACTGTAGCATTAGATTTTATGTCCTGGACCCAGGGTCCTTGAAATGTCCTGTTGCCATATGGCAACACTGGGTAAGCTAGGCCACTGGTATACATATATGTAGAAAATAATTCCGCAACCCCCAAAAATCAAACTTCAAAACAAAAATTTTTAATTCACTTTATTATATATCATTAAAAAATCAAAACTAATTAATTCAGTTTATTAAATATCATTGAGATGATACAAAATTTTATTGAAAAATCCTGGTTTTTCACATTTTTATATGATATGCCTCGAAGCAATGCAAACAAAGTCCAACATCGCATTTTTTGCAGGCTGTTCGCACGATGGACTTGCATACATCATCTGCACATCGCCTCTTATTTCCAATTAGAGCCACAAGGTGATCAGTTCTGTCATAGCGCAGGACATTCGTTACGGATTCAATTCGTTTATTTGAGGTTTTTTGGAACTTTTTCAGTTCGACGCCGTAGTGCTTGCAGTAGTAAATGGCTACTTCTCTCTTAAAATCTTTAAATGACTTATTTTCATTAGCGGATCTGTAAGGAAGCCAGCTATTTTGCAAGCTTGCATCAATAAGCCAAGTAAAAATGGAATGCCACCATTTTTTTCCTCTAAAGCTTATGCGGTGGCCTGCAACATTTTGGTCAAATCGATCCACGCCCGACATAAATTTATTGTATTGAGTTACAACGCAGGGACGTGGAACTGGTATTTTCCTATGCATGTCTCTACTGTAGCGAGATGCTGTGGATTTTGGTTCGCCACTAAAACATGTCGATGCAAGGCAGACTACCGAGTTATCTACCCATTTAGTCATATAAATTGACTCTTCTTTGATTTCCACGCTTTCGTGATATCCTCTTTGCTGTTTACGTAAATCCTTCTTATGTGGAATAGGACAACTTTTTGGAATTCGGTTTTCTCGAATTGTACCGGTAGCCTGGAAAACTCTTTTTTTCAAATAAATCAACAATGGTATTCCAGTGAAAAGATTGTCGAAGTAAAAGGATAACGGAAGTTCTTGCATCTCTTCCGAAAATTCGTCAATCATACACAAGAGTGGAGCCGCGCAAGTACCATAGCGTTCTTCATATTTAGGATTCACCCTCGGATTCTTGCCTTGGTATATTTCAAAATTGTTCATATATCCTCTAGGAGTGCAAAGAGACCAAGCTTTGTATCCGAAACGAATTGGCTATCCTTTTATGAACTGTTTACATCCATGGCGACCGAAATATGCAGTCATACTTTCGTCATATGAGAGATTTTGTTCTGGGTGAATGTTTTCACTCATTTTGGCCTTTATATGGTCAGTCAGTGGGCGTAGTTTCCAAAGAGTGTCAAACCTATCAGAACTAGCAGACGGTTCGTGCAATGCGGACTCGAAGTGCAGCATATAGTTGATTTCCTCAAAGCGGTTCCTTCGCATAGCATTGAAGACCATAACGTTTTGAGCATCATCATCGCAGCTCCACATGTCTCGAAAGGCTCCTGTAGAAGTGTAGCCAGTTACTATCAAAATTGCGATGAACACACGTAACTCTGAAAAATTTAGTGTTAAATATAAATATCATAAAATCAAAATAGAGATTACATCGTCATTACCATCTATAGTAAGTTCTTCGTATCTTTTCTGATGATGCGTAGCGTACAAATTTGAACATTTGCATATATGTTCAAGCAAGTCATCGCTGAAAGATTTCTCAAAAAGTTGATGAGGTCTAAGATCCCGACAATCTTCGAAATTTATTTCAGGGAATATGGGAAGGACTGGTAATGAATTAGCGATTTGCCAAGTAAATTTGCTGTCTTTGTTAGCTGGTGGAAGTGGTACCCCAGTGTTTGATTGAATTGGGCGACAAATTTTCTTGGACGAGCTCGGCAAACAATCGTCTAAAGTATCGTCATAAGGTTCCTCGTCATCGACATCCTCTAGAATTCAATCGTTAGTTTTCATTCGCGTACTATTTTCAAATACAATTTCACATCCGGCTTTAAGTTGTGCTGGGCATACATTGTCCGGAACTCCACCTTCATCCTCGCCATCATCTTCCCCACTTTCATTCCCATCCTGATTAGGTGGCTCGATGTAGAGTGCCTGGATATTAGTAGGAACATCGTTTTCATCATCAGAACACAATTCCTCTAAAAAATCCAAAGCTTCTTGCAACGTTAGATATACCAGTGGCCTAACCTGCCTGGCGTTGCCATATGGACACATGCACAGAAAAATGCAAAAAAAATGCATTCAAATACAATTTTTTTAGAAAAAAAACATTGAGAGTTATTTTATATTCCAATCACTACACAAAAACATAACTATCATAGCCCGACCGCGCGAATCTTCGATATCTTAGATATACTTACTTTTTCATTTCACGTTTTTCCCCACTCCACATTTTGTATACACTTTGCAATGCACTCACGACCACGAACCAAATATAACTGACGAGCAAATGAATGCTGCCGAAAGCGCGATCAATTACGCAACAGCCACGTGCTAACAGATAACGGTATCTGCATTCTTTGGATTTTTGTGGACATATTAAGCAAGACTATCGCGCGTTGCCATATGGCAACCACAGGGTGATTTGGGTTAATATAAAATTATAACGTTACGGAATTCTTCTAAATGCATTGCCGTTATACCGTTAAGGCTTTATGTAGACTTCAGTAAGCTAAAAAATGTTTATTAACTTAATATGTTAAACTAATGATTTGAAGCATTTCGATATCGATAGCTAAATATGTATATACAAGAAAATCGACTTTATACCTAAATAAAAGATTATGGAATTCTTCTAAATGCACTGCCGTTATGCCATTAGGGCTTTATGTATTTTTAAGTGCGTTAAAGAAGGTTTATTAACTTAAATATGTTAAACTAATGATTTGAAGCATTTCGATATCGATTGCTAAATGTGTATATACAAGAAAATCGAATTCATACCTAAATATAAGATTACGGAGTTCTTCCAAATGCACTGCCGTTAATCCGCCATGGCTTTATATTAACTTCAGTTCGTTAAAGAAGGTTTATTAACTTAAATATGTTAAAGCAGTTATTTGAAGCATTTCGATATCGAATGCTTAATGCATATATACAAGAAAATCGACTTTATACCTAAATATAAGACTACGGAATTCTTCCAAATGTACTGTCGTTATGGTTTTATATAAAATTATAACATTACGGAATTCTTCTAAATGCACTGCCGTTGTACCGTTAAGGCTTTATGTAGACTTCAGTAAGCTAAAAAATGTTTATTAACTTAATATGTTATACTAATGATTTGAGGCATTTCGATATCGATTGCTAAATGTGTATATACAAGAAAATCGACTTTATACCTAAATATAAAATTATAACATTACGGAATTCTTCTAAATGCACTGCTGTTATACCGTTAAGGCTTTATGTAGACTTCAGTATGCTAAAAACTGTTTATTAACTTAATATGTTAAACTAATGATTTGAAGCATTTCGATATCGATATCTAAATATGTATATACAAGAAAATCGACTTTATACCTAAATATAAGATTTTGGAATTCTTCTACGTGCACTGCAGTTATGCTTCCATGGCTATATGCCCACTTCAGATCGTTGAGGAAGGTTTATTAACTTAAATATGTTAAAGTAATGAGCCGAAGCATTTCGATATCGCTTGCGAAATATGTATATACAAGAAAATCGAATTTATACCTAAATATAAGATAACGGAATTTTTCTAAATGCACTGCCGTTATGCCGTTAACGCTTTATGTAGACTTCAGTGCGCTAAAGAAGGTTTATTAACTTAAGTATGTTAAACTAATGATTTGAAGCATTTCGATATCGATTTATAAATGTGTATATACAAGAAAATCCACTTTATACCTAAATATAAGATTACGGAATTCTTCCAAATGTACTGTCGTTATGGCTTTATATCAACTTCAATGCGTTAAAGAAGGTTAATTAACTTAAATATGTTAAACTAATGATTTGAAGCATTTCGATATCGCTTGCCAAATATGTATATACAAGAAAATCGAATTTATACCTAAATATAAGATAACGGAATTTTTCTAAATGCACTGCCGTTATGCCATTAGGGCTTTATGTAGACTTCAGTAAGCTAAAAAATGTTTATTAACTTAATATGTTAAACTAATGATTTGAAGCATTTCGATATCGATTGCTAAATGTGTATATACAAGAAAATCGACTTTATACCTAACTATAAGATAACGGAATTCTTCTAAATGCAATGCCGTTATGCCGTTAAGGCTTTATGTAGACCTCAGTGAGTTGAAGAAGGTTAATTAGTTTAAATATGTTAAACTAATGGTTTGAAGCATTTCGATATCGATTGCTTAATGCATATATACAAGAAAATCGACTTTATACCTAAATATAAAATTATAACATTATGGAATTCTTCTAACTGCACTGCCGTTATGCCATTAGGGCTTTATGTAGACTTAAGTGCGTTAAAGAAGGTTTATTAACTTAAATATGTTAAAATAATGATTTGAAGCATTTCGATATCGATTGCTAAATGTGTATACAAGAAAATCGAATTTATACCTAAATATAAGATTATGGAATTCTTCTACATCTGCTACCGTTATGCCAACTTCAGATCGTTAAAGAAGGTTTATTAACTTAAATATGTTAAACTAATGAGTTGAAGCATTTCGATATCGATTGCGAAATGTGTATATACAAGAAAATCGATTTTATATCTAAATAAAAGATTACGGAATTCACCCAAATATACTGCCGTTATGCCGTTATGGCTTTGTTTAAACTTCAGTAAGATAAAGAAGTTTAATTAACCTAATTATGCTAAACCAGTTATTTCCAGATTTTCGATATAGATTGCTAAATGTGTAAATCCAAGAAAATCGACTTTACACCGTAATATAAAATTATAACATTACGGAATTCTTCTAAATGCACTGCCGTTATACCGCTAAGGCTTTATGTAGACTTCAATAAGCTAAAAAATGTTTATTAACTTAATATGTTAAACTTATGATTTGATGCATTTCGATATCGATAGCTAAATATGTATATACAAGAAAATCGACTTTATACCTAAATATAAGATTATGGAATTTTTCTACGTGCACTGCAGTTATGCCTCCATGGCTATATGCCCACTTCAGATCGTTAAAGAAGGTTTATTAACTTAAATATGTTAAACTAAAGATTTGAAGCATTTCAATATCGATTGCTAAATGTGTATATACAAGAAAATCGAATTTATACTTTAATATAAGAAAACAGAATTTTTCTAAATGCACTGCCGTTATGCCATTAGGTCTTTATGTAGACTTAAGTGCGTTAAAGAAGGTTTATTAACTTGAATATGTTAAACTAATGATTTAAAGCATTTCGATATCGATTGCTAAATGTGTATATACAAGAAAATCGAATTCATACCTAAATATAAGATTGCGTAATTCTTCTAAATGCACTGCCGTTATGCCGTTATGGCTTTATATTAACTTCAGTTCGTTAAAGAAGGTTTGTTAACTTAAATATGTTAAACCAGTTATTTGAAGCATTTCGATATCGAATGCTTAATGCATATATACAAGTAAATCGACTTTATACCTAAATATAAGACTACGGAATTCTTCCAAATGTACTGTCGTTATGGCTTTATATCAACCTCAATACGTTAAAGAAGGTTAATTAACTTAAATATGTTAAACTAATGATTTGAAGCATTTCGATATCGCTTGCCAAATATGTATATACAAGAAAATCGAATTTATATCTAAATATAAGATTACGGAATTCTTCCAAATGCAGTGCAGTTATACCGTCAAGGCTTTATATAGACTTCAGTGCGTTGAAGAAGGTTTATTAACTTAAATATGTTAAACTAATGATTTGAAGCATTTCGATATCGATTGCTAAATGTGTATATACAAGAAAATCGACTTTATACCTAAATATAAGATTACGGAATTCTTCCAAATGTACTGTCGTTATGCCGCCATGGCTTTGTATCAACTTTAATACGTTAAAGAAGGTTTATTATTTTAAATATGTTAAACTAATGGCTTGAAGCATTTCGATATCGACTGCTAAATGTTAAACTAATGATTTGAAGCATTTCGATATCGATAGCTAAATATGTATATACAAGAAAATCGACTTTATACCTAAATATAAGATTATGGAATTCTTCTACTTGCACTGCAGTTATGCCTCCATGGCTATATGCCCACTTCAGATCGTTTAAGAAGGTTTATTAACTTAAATATGTTAAACTAATGAGCTGAAGCATTTCGATATCGATTGCTAAATGTGTAAATACAAGAAAATCGACTTTATACCTAAATATAAGATTATGGAATTCTTTTACGTGCACTGCAGTTATGCCTCCATGGCTATATGACCACTTCAGATCGTTTAAGAATGTTTAATAACTTAAATTTGTTAAACTAATGAACTGAAACATTTCCATATCGATTGCTAAATGTGTATATACAAGAAAATCGATTTCATACCTAAATAAAAGATTACGGAAATTACCCAAATATACTGCCGTTATGCCGTTATGGCTTTTGTAATGAAGGTTAATTATTTAAATATGTTAAGCTAATGATTTGAAGCATTTCGATATCGCTTGCCAAATGTGTATATACAAGAAAATCGACTTTATACCTAAATATAAGATAACGGAATTTTTCTACATCCACTGCCGTTATGCCAACTTCAGATTGTTAAAGAAGGTTTATTAACTTAAATATGTTAAACTAATGAGTTGAAGCATTTCGAAATCGATTGCTAAATATGTATATACAAGAAAATCGATTTATACCTAAATAAAAGATTACGGAGTTCACCCAAATATACAGCCGTTATGCCGTTATGGCTTTATTTAAACCTCAGTAAGATAAAGAAGGTTAATTAACCTAAATATGCTAAACCAGTTATTTGAAGATTTTCGATATCGAATGCTAAATGTGTAGATCCAAGAAAATCGACTACATACCTAAATATAAGATTACGGAATTCTTCTACATGCACTGCCGTTATGGTGCCATGGCTTTAAGTTAACTTCAGGCGTTAAAGTAGCTTTATTAACTTAAATATGTTAAACTAATGGTTTGAAGCATTTCGATATCGATTGCTTAATGCACATATACAAGAAAATCGAATTCATACCTAAATATAAATTACGTAATTCTTCTAAATGCACTGCCGTTATGCCGTTATGGCTTTATATTAACTTCAGTTCGTTAAAGAAGGTTTACTAACTTAAATATGTTAAACCAGTTATTTGAAGCATTTCGATATCGATTGATTAATGCATATATACAAGAAAATTGACTTTATACCTGAATATAAGACTACGGAATTCTTCCAAATGTACTGTCGTTATGCCGCCATGGCTCTTCAATACGTTAAAGAAGGTTAATTAACTTAAATATGTTAAACTAATGATTTGAAGCATTTCGATATCGCTTGCTAAGTGTGTATATGCCAGAAAATCGAATTTATACCTAAATATAAGATAACGGAATTTTTCTAAATGCACTGCCGTTAACGCTCTATGTAGACTTCAGTGCGTTAAAGAAGGTTTATTAACTTAAATATATTAAACTAATGATTTGAAGCATTTCGATATCGATTGCTAAAAGTGTATATTCATGAAAAACGACTTTATACCTAAATATAAGATTACGGAATTCTTCCAAATGTACTGTCGTTATGCCGCCATGGCTTTGTATCAACTTCGATACGTTAAAGAAGGTTAATTATTTTAAATATGTTAAACTAATGGTTTGAAGCATTTCGATATCAACTGCTAAATGTGTAAGCACAAGAAAATCGACTTTACACCTAAATATAAAATTATAACATTACGGAATTCTTCTAAATGCACTGCCGTTATACCGCTAAGGCTTTATGAAGACTTCAGTTAGCTAAAAAATGTTTATTAACTTAATATGTTAAACTAATGATTTGAAGCAATTCGATATTGCTTGCTAAATGTGTATATACAAGAAAATCGATTTTATACCTA
>JAPZAG010002968.1:0-13230 GCA_027475135.1 Bactrocera correcta | reverse complement strand
AGACTTTCCTGAGAGCTCTTTAAATTATCTAACCAATGCTTTATGTTTGACACACCTCGTTCAAATCGTTTACCGGCTAGAGCGTTAGCAAAATTGAAACAAAAATGTGACTATTGCCCCTGGTAGATGTAGAACAAAGATTGAAGACTTTCCTGAGAGCTCCTTTAATTATCTAACCAATGCTTTATGTTCGACCCACCTCGTTTGAATAGTTTAGCCACGATAGCGTTAGCAAAGTTGAAACAAAAATGTGACTATTGCCAAGCCCCTGATAGGAATAGAAGAAAGACTGAAGATTTTCCTGAAAGCTCTTTAAATTATCTAACCAATGCTTTATGTTTGACCCACCTCGTTCCAATAGTTTAGCCGCTAGAGCGTTAGCAAAGTTGGGAACTTTCCTGAGATGTTTGACCCACCTCGTTCCAATAGTTTAGCCGCTAGAGCGTTAGCAAAGTTTTTGTTTCAACTTTGCTAACGCTCTAGCGGCTAAACTATTTGAACGAGGTGAGTCACACATAAAGCGTTGGTTAGATAATTTAAAGAGCTGTCAGGAAAGCCTTCAATCTTTGTTCTACTTCTATCAGGGGCTTGGAAATAGTCACATTTTGGTTTCAACTTTGCTAACGCTCTAGCGGCTAAACTATTGGAGGGCTCTCAGGAAAGTCTTCAATCTTTCTTCTACTCTTATCAGGGGCTTGGCAATAGTCACATTTTTGTTTCAACTTTGCTAACGTTCTAGCGGCTAAACAATTAGAACGAGTTGGGTCAAACATAAAGCGTTATTTAGATAATTTTAAGAGCTCTCAGGAAAGTCTTCAATCTTTCTTCTACTCCTATCAGGGGCTTGGTAATAGTCACATTTCTGTTTCACTTTTGATAACGCTCTGAGGCTAAACTATTTGAATGAGGTGGGTCGAACATAAAGCATTGGTTAGATAATTTAAAGAGCTCTCAAGAAAGTCTTCAATCTTTCTTCTACTCTTATCAGGGGCTTGGCAATAGTCACATTTTTGTTTCAACGTTGCTAACGCTCTAGCGGCTAAATAATTAGAACGAGTTGGGTCAAACATAAAGCGTTGGTTAGATAATTTAAAGAGCTCTCAGGAAAGTCTTCAATCTTTATTCTACTTCTATCAGGGGCTTGGAAATAGTCACATTTTGGTTTCAACTTTGCTAACGCTCTAGCGGCTAAACTATTGGAACGAGTTGGGTCAAACATAAAGCGTTGGTTAGGTAATTTAAAGAGCTCTCAGGAAAGTCTTCAATCTTTATTCTACTTCTATCAAGGGCTTGGAAATAGTCACATTTTTGTTTCACTTTTATTAATGCTCTAGCGGGCAAACTATTTAAACGAGGTTAGTCAAACATAAAGCATTAGTTAGATAATTTAAAGACCTTTCAGAAAAGTCTTCAATCTTTCTTCTACTCCTATCAGGGGCTTGGAAATAGTCACATTTTTGTTTCAACTTTGCTAACGCTCTAGCGGCCAAACTATTGGAACGAGTTGGGTCAAAAATAAAGCGTTGGTTAGATATTTTAAAGAGCTCTCAGGAAAGTCTTCAATCTTTATTCTACTCCTATCAGGGGCTTGGAAATAGTCACATTTTTGTTTCACTTTTATTAATGCTCTAGCGGGTAAACTATTTAAACGAGGTTAGTCAAGCATAAAGCATTGGTTAGATAATTTAAAGAGCTCTCAGGAAAGTCTTAAATCTTTCTTCTACTCCTATCAGGGGCTTGGTAATAGTCACATTTTTGTTTCAACTTTGCTAACGCTCTAGCGGCTAAACTATTACAACGAGGTGGGTCAAACATAAAGTATTGGTTATATAATTTAAAGAGCTCTCAGGAAAGTCTTCAATATTTCTTCTACTCCTATCAGGGGCTTGGTAATAGTCACATTTTTGTTTCAACTTTGCTAACGCTCTAGCGGCTAAACTATTGGAACGAGTTGGTTCAAACATAAAGCGTTGGTTAGATAATTTAAAGAGCTCTCAGGAAAGTCTTCAATTTTTATTCTACTCCTATCAGGGGCTTGGAAATAGTCACATTTTTGTTTCAACTTTGCTAACGCTCTAGCGGCTAAACTATTGGAACGAGTTGGTTCAAACATAAAGCGTTGGTTAGATAATTTAAAGAGCTCTCAGGAAAGTCTTCAATCTTTATTCTACTAATATCAGGGGCTTGGAAATAGTCACATTTTTTTTTCAACTTTGCTAACGCTCTAGCGGCCAAACTATTGGAACGAGTTGAGTCAAACATAAAGCGTTGGTTAGATAATTTAAAGAGCTCTCAGGAAAGTCTTCAATCTTTATTCTACTCTTATCAGGGGCTTGGATATAGTCACATTTTTGTTTCAACTTTGCTAACGCTCTAGCGGCTAAACTATTGGAACGAGTTGGGTCAAACATAAAGCATTGGTTAGATAATTTAAAGAGCTCTCAAGAAAGTCTTCAATCTTTTTCTACTCTTATCAGGGGCTTGGCAATAGTCACATTTTTGTTTCAACTTTGCTAACGCTCTAGCGGCTAAACAATTAGAACGAGTTGGGACAAACATAAAGCGTTGGTTAGATAATTTAAAAAGCTCTCAGGAAAGTCTTCAATCTTTATTTTACTCCTATCAGGGGCTTGGAAATAGTCACATTTTTGTTTCACTTTTATTAATACTCTAGCGGGTAAACTATTTAAACGAGGTTAGTCAAACATAAAGCATTGGTTAGATAATTTAAAGACCTTTCAGAAAAGTCTTCAATCTTTCTTCTACACCTATCAGGGGCTTGGAAATAGTCACATTTTTGTTTCAACTTTGCTAACGCTCTAGCGGCTAAACTATTGGAACGAGTTGGGTCAAACATAAATCGTTGGTTAGATAATTTAAAGAGCTCTCAGGAAAGTCTTCAATCTTTATTCTACTCCTATCAGGGGCTTGGAAATAGTCACATTTTTGTTTCACTTTAATGCTCTAGCGGGTAAACTATTTAAACGAGGTTAGTCAAACATAAAGCATTGGTTAGATAATTTAAAGAGCTCTCAGGAAAGTCTTAAATCTTTCTTCTACTCCTATCAGGGGCTTGGTAATAGTCACATTTTTGTTTCAACTTTGCTAACGCTCTTCCGGCTAAACTATTGGAACGAGTTGAGTCAAACATAAAGCGTTGGTTAGATAATTTAAAGAGCTCTCAGGAAAGTCTTCAATCTTTCTTCTACTCCTATCAGAGGCTTGGAAATAGTCACATTTTTGTTTCAACTTTGCTAACGCTCTAGCGGCTAAACTATTGAAACGAGTTGGGTCAAGCATAAAGCATTGGTTAGATAATTTAAAGGGCTCTCAGGAAAGTCTTCAATCTTTCTTCTACTCCTACCAGGGCTTGGCAATAGTCACATTTCTGTTTCAACTGTGCTAACGCTCTGAGGATAAACTATTGGAACGAGTTGGGTCAAACATAAAGCGTTGGTTAGATAATTAAAAGAGCTCTCAGGAAAGTCTTCAATCTTTATTCTACTCCTCTCAGGGGCTTGGAAATAGTCACATTTTTGTTTCACTTTTATTAATGCTCTAGCGGGTAAACTATTTAAACGAGGTTAGTCAAACATAAAGCGTTGGTTAGATAATTTAAAGAGCTCTCAGGAAAGTCTTCAATCTTTATTCTACTCCTATCAGGGGCTTGGAAATAGTCACATTTTTGTTTCAACTTTGCTAACGCTCTAGCGGCCAAACTATTGGAACGAGTTGGGTCAGACATAAAGCGTTGGTTAGATAATTTAAAGAGCTCTCAGGAAAGTCTTCAATCTTTATTCTACTCCTATCAGGGGCTTGGAAATAGTCACATTTTTTTTTCACTTTTATTAATGCTCTAGCGGGTAAACTATTTAAACGAGGTTAGTCAAACATAAGGCATTGGTTAGATAATTTAAGGAGCTCTCAGGAAAGTCTTCAATCTTTATTCTACTCCTATCAGGGGCTTGGAAATAGTCACATTTTTGTTTCACTTTTATTAATGCTCTAGCGGGTAAACTATTTAAACGAGGTTAGTCAAACATAAAGCATTGGTTAGATAATTTAAAGAGCTCTCAGGAAAGTCTTCAATCTTTATTCTACTCCTATCAGGGGCTTGGAAATAGTCACATTTTTGTTTCAACTTTGCTAACGCTCTAGCGGCTAAACTATTGGAACGAGTTGGGTCAAACATAAAGTATTGGTTATATAATTAAAAGAGCTCTCAGGAAAGTCTTCAATCTTTCTTCTACTCCTATCAGGGGCTTGGTAATAGTCACATTTTTGTTTCAACTTTGCTAACGCTCTAGCGGCTAAACTATTGGAACGAGTTGGGTCAAACATAAAGCATTGGTTAGATAATTTAAAGGGCTCTCAGAAAAGTCTTCAATTTTTCTTCTACCCCTTATCAGGGGCTTGGAATAGTCACATTTTTGTTTAAAATTTGCTAACGCTCTAGCGGCTAAACTATTGGAACGAGTTGGGTCAAACATAAAGCTTGGTTAGATAATTTAAAGGGCTCTCAAAAAAGTTTCAATCTTTCTTCTACCCCTTTCCAGGGGCTTGGCAATAGTCACATTTTTGTTTCAACTTTGCTAACGCTCTGGGCTAAACTATTGGAACGAGTTGGGTCAAACATAAAGCGTTGGTTAGATAATTTAAAGGGCTCTCAGAAAGTTTCAATCTTTCTTCTACTCCTACCAGGGGCTTGGAATAGTCACATTTCTGTTTCAACTTTGCTAACGCTCTGGGCTAAACTATTGGAACGAGTTGGGTCAAACATAAAGCGTTGGTTAGATAATTTAAAGAGCTCTCGGGAAAAGTCTTCAATCTTTTTCTACTCCTATCAGGGGCTTGGAAATAGTCACATTTTTTTTTCACTTTTTTAAGCTCTAGGGGGGTAAACTTTTTAAACGAGTTGTCAACATAAAGCATTGGTTAGATAATTTAAAGGCTCTCGGGAAAGTCTTAAATCTTTCTTCTACCCCTATCAGGGCTTGGAATAGTCACATTTTTGTTTCAATTTGCTAACGCTCTAGCGGCTAAACTATTGGAACGAGTTGGGTCAAACATAAAGAATTGGTTAGATAATTTAAAGGGCTCTCAGAAAAGTCTTCAATCTTTCTTCTACTCCTATCAGGGGCTTGGTAATAGTCACATTTTTGTTTCAACTTTGCTAGCGCTCTAGCGGCTAAACTATTGGAAAGAGTTGGGTCAAACATAAAGCATTGGTTAGATAATTTAAAGGGCTCTCAGAAAAGTCTTCAATCTTTCTTCTACTCTTATCAGGGGCTTGGCAATAGTCACATTTTTGTTTCAACTTTGCTAACGCTCTAGCGGCCAAACTATTGGAGCGAGTTGGGTCAAACATAAAGCGTTGGTTAGATAATTTAAAGAGCTCTCTGGAAAGTCTTCAATCTTTATTCTACTCCTATCAGGGGCTTGGAAATAGTCACATTTTTGTTTCAACTTTGCTAACGCTCTAGCGGCTAAACTATTGGAACGAGTTGGGTCAAACATAAAGCGTTGGTTAGATAATTTAAAGAGCTCTCAGGAAAGTCTTCAATCTTTCTTCTACTCCTATCAGGGGCTTGGCAATAGTCACATTTTTGTTTCAACGTTGCTAACGCTCTAGCGGCTAAACAATTAGAACGAGTTGGGTCAAACATAAAGCGTTGGTTAGATAATTTAAAGAGCTCTCAGGAAAGTCTTCAATCTTTATTCTACTCCTATCAGGGGCTTGGAAATAGTCACATTTTGGTTTCAACTTTGCTAACGCTCTAGCGGCTAAACTATTGGAACGAGTTGGGTCAAACATAAAGCGTTGGTTAGATAATTTAAAGAGCTCTCAGGAATGTCTTCAATCTTTATTCTACTCCTATCAGGGGCTTGGAAATAGTGACATTTTTGTTTCAACTTTGCTAACGCTCTAGCGGCTAAACTATTGGAACGAGTTGGGTCAAACATAAAGCGTTGGTTAGATAATTTAAAGAGCCCTCAGGAAAGTCTTCAATCTTTATTCTACTCCTATCAGGGGCTTGGCAATAGTCACATTTTTGTTTCAACTTTGCTAACGCTCTAGCGGCCAAACTATTGGAACGAGTTGGGTCAAACATAAAGCGTTGGTTAGATAATTTAAAGAGCTCTCAGGAAAGTCTTCAATCTTTATTCTACTCCTATCAGGGGCTTGGAAATAGTCACATTTTTGTTTCACTTTTATTAATGCTCTAGCGGGTAAACTATTTAAACGAGGTTAGTCAAGCATAAAGCATTGGTTAGATAATTTAAAGAGCTCTCAGGAAAGTCTTAAATCTTTCTTCTACTCCCATCAGGGGCTTGGTAATAGTCACATTTTTGTTTCAACTTTGCTAACGCACTAGCGGCTAAACTATTGGAACGAGTTGGGTCAAACATAAAGCGTTGGTTAGATAATTTAAAGAGCTTTCAGGAAAGTCTTCAATCTTTATTCTACTCCTATCAGGGGCTTGGAAATAGTCACATTTTTGTTTCACTTTTATTAATACTCTAGCGGGTAAACTATTTAAACGAGGTTAGTCAAACATAAAGCATTGGTTAGATAATTTAAAGACCTTTCAGAAAAGTCTTCAATCTTTCTTCTACTCCTATCAGGGGCTTGGAAATAGTCACATTTTTGTTTCAACTTTGCTAACGCTCTAGCGGCTAAACTATTGGAACGAGTTGGGTCAAACATAAAGCATTGGTTAGATAATTTAAAGAGCTCTCAGGAAAGTCTTCAATCTTTATTCTACTCCTATCAGGGGCTTCGAAATAGTCACATTTTTGTTTCACTTTTATTAATGCTCTAGCGGGTAAACTATTTAAACGAGGTTAGTCAAACATAAAGCATTGGTTAGATAATTTAAAGAGCTCTCAGGAAAGTCTTAAATCTTTCTTCTACTCCTATCAGGGGCTTGGTAATAGTCACATTTTTGTTTCACTTTTATTAATGCTCTAGCGGGTAAACTATTTAAACGAGGTTAGTCAAACATAAAGCATTGGTTAGATAATTTAAAGAGCTCTCAGGAAAGTTTTCAATCTTTTTTCTACTCCTATCAGGGGCTTGGAAATAGTCACATTTTGGTTTCAACTTTGCTAACGCTCTAGCGGCTAAACTATTGGAACGAGTTGGGTCAAACATAAAGCGTTGGTTAGATAATTTAAAGAGCTCTCAGGAATGTCTTCAATCTTTATTCTACTCCTATCAGGGGCTTGGAAATAGTCACATTTTTGTTTCAACTTTGCTGACGCTCTGAGGCTAAACTATTTGAATGAGGTGGGTCGAACATAAAGCATTGGTTAGATAATTTAAACAAATGAGTTGAACCATCTCAATATCGATTGCTAAATGTGTATATACAACAAAATCGACTTTATGCCTAAATATAAGACTATGGAATTATGGCATTTTGTCAACTTCAGTTCTCTAAAGGAGGTTTATTAACTTAAATATGTTAAACCAGTTATCTGAAGCATTTCGATATCGATTGCGAAATGTGTGTATACATAAAATCGACTTTATACCTAAATATAAGATTACGGAATTCTTCCAAGTGCACTGCCGTTATACCGTTATGGCTTTATGCCATTTCCGTTCGTTAAAGAAGGTTAATTAACTTAGATATGTTAAACTAATGATTTGAAGCATTTCGATATCGATTGCTAAATGTGTATATACAAGAAAATCGACTTTATGCCTAAATATAAGATTACGGAATTCTTCTAAATGCACTGCCGTTATGCCGTAATGGCTTTATGCCATTTCCGTTCGTTAAAGAAGGTTAATTAACTTAGATATGTTAAACTAATGATTTGAAGCATTTCGATATCGATTGCTAAATGTGTATATACAAGAAAATCGACTTTATGCCTAAATATAAGACTATGGAACTATGGCTTTATGTCAACTTCAGTTCGCTAAAGGAGGTTTATTAACTTAATTATGTTAAACCAGATATCTGAAGCATTTCGATATCGATTGCGAAATGTGTATATACATAAAATCGACTTTATACATAAATATAAGACTTCGGAATTCTTCCAAATGTACTGTCGTTATGCCGCCATGGCTTTATATCGACTTCAATACGTTAAAGAAGGTTAACTAACTTAAATATGCTAAACTAATGATTTGAAGCATTTCGATATCGATTGCTAAATGTGTATATACAAAAAAATCGACTTTATAACTAAATATAAGATTACGGAATTCTTCTAAATGCACTGTCGTTATGCCGCCATGGCTTTATATCACCTTCATTACGTTAAAGAAGGTTAACTAACTTAAATATTTTAAACTAATGATTTGAAGATTTTTGATATCGATTGCTAAATGCGTAAATACAAGAAAGTCGACTATCAGCCTTATCGTGAATTTTCATTTCGTGTGGAATGATTCACATTTCGCCTATCCCGTTCACCTATGCTATTTTGAATATTCACCATGCGAAACAGTTCGCTTCGAATTATTTCCACCCTATCGTGAACGGCATCAACGGCGAAATAATTGTCAAATTATTGGTGAAATTTTTCGTTAAAATTTTGTGCGCGAAATATATTTGAATCATGTAAGTATCAATAAAAATTAGATAAAAATTCCTATTTTTATATAATTTAAAAACAATTATTTTAAGGTCAAAATCGATTAATAAAACGCAATCTGAAATTTTGCTCAGTAAAATGGCAGAAAATCCTGATTTAGCGGCTGGCTTCTCTAAACAAGGAAAAGACAGACAAGAAGCGTTATGGAAGGAAACGGCCGCGGATTTGAACAGTGCTGGGCCTCCGACTAAAACGGTGTCTGAGTGGAAAAGGGTAATTTTCATATTAGCACTGGCTAGTAAAATTTTAAAATAATTATTACAAAAATCTGTTAAAGGTTTGGAATGACCAAAAGCGTTACGTACGCAAAAAGTTGACGTTTAATGCGGAACAAATTAGAGGCACTGGTGGGGGACCAAACCTGCATCATAAACTGTCAACATCGGAGGAAACTATTGTAGCAATCACTGGCATGACAAATAGCGTTGAGGGATTGGAAGGAATAGTGTCACACGGATTTCAGCCGCTAAGCACAACTGAGAGTGAATTGGACGCAGAAACAATTGTGAACAAAAGTCCACAGCAAACTCCAAAAAGGAACCCCTTTCTTAAAGATGCGCCGTCATCCTCTAAAAGAAAGGGCACATCTGTGATATTAGAAGAAGAAATAGAAGTGCAAAAAGAAATCTTAAAACGGATAAGGAGAATTGAAGACAATACAAGGGCGTTGAATAAAAATTTCACAATTTTAAACAATTTAAAGGAAGAAGAATTAAAAGAACTAAAAAATCAAACGATAGAAAATAAGCGGCATAATATTGAAATAGAAAATTTGAGAAAAAGAGAAATTAAAGCAAAGTTAGAAAAAACAAGAAGGTTAATAGAAATTGAAGAAATGAAGCTTTCAATGATGAAAAGATAACTTATTCAGAATTACATTTTATTAATTTTTAATTTTATATTTATGTGGTCTCATGTTAATTTTTTTTTTATTTTACTTATATTTTATTTGAAATACATTTTATGTTCATGGAATTAGGATTATAAGAAATGAAGAAATAGTTTTTTCGTTACAGAAAAATGGAGTTAGTTTTGTTTTTTCTACAAACGATATTGAAAGAAGTAATAATGCTTTAAGGGAGTGAGTGAGCTATTTGGTTCCTAATTCTTTGCGCTTCGCTCATTCTTTGCATTCCGAAATCTATGTTGTCCTCCTCCATAGTCACTAGAGATTCCTCTTCGTCACAATCAGGTATCTCAACGATATCAGCAAATTGATCTTTGAAATGAATGCATAAATTATGTAACATTACGCACACATTGAATATTTTAGCTGCTTTCTGTGGGCTGTAATAAAGTTCTCTAGCACCAAGCAAACATCTCCATCGGCTTTTAAGCAACCCAATTGCACGTTCTATAATATTTCGGCACCGAGAATGAGCTAAATTAAATTTTGCTTCTACACTTCCCTCTTCAGGTGTCCTATAAGGTGTTAATAAGAAGGTTTCCCAGAGGATATCCTGCGTCGCCTATTCATAAAATATGTTTTTATGGTTACAAATAAAATTTGTTTAAACTAATTTACCTAACATCCAAAAGTTGCTGCGATTATTGCAAATATGTCTCTTTAGTTCCGAAACGTTCCACACTAAAGAGTCGTGACAAGCTCCTGGATGCGACGCATCAATAAATCGAAACCTCATTTTTTGGTCACAAACCTATAAGTGTTGAAGCATTTATACACCTACAGTATGTACATATAATTTAACAAAAGTACTTACAACAAGAGCATTTAAACTAAAGTATCCTTTTCGATTATAAAATGAGTGCTTATTGTGTTTTGGTCCCACAATTTTTATATGGGTACCATCAATACACCCCATAACACTCGGAATTTTATACTTTTCATAAAATTTAAGAGCAGCACTTCTCATTTCTTCGTTACTCATCCATTTTATCCACAAACGACATAAATTCACTTCGAACACGTCAAGCATCTCTTCTAGTGTGGCACTAAAGGCAGACTGTGACAATCCCACATCGTATTCCCTACCGACACCCTTTTGGTAGCCTCCTTCTGCAAAGAAACGCAGCGAAGCCGCCAACTTCACTATTGGGGGTATTCCAAAAGATTTCATCGGGTTTGAAGCTTTGTTTGTTGTAATGTCTAGTAGATATTTAAACGCTGTTTTGTTGGTCCTATAACATTTCTGAAACCTAGAGGAACAATAGCAAATAGTTGGTATACTATTTGCATCACAAATTATTTACAAATTATACACAAATTTACAATTGATCCTGCAATTCAAGCGGATTTGAAGCATCCCTAATCTTTCTACGAGCGACTCTTTGATCTTGCACATTTTCATCTGCTAACAGCAGTCTCCTTAAAATTTTTATTAATCATTTTAAATTTTTCACTAAAGTAAAATGCGTTCAATTTGGTTTCTTTGTTAATATTTTATTTGACGTTTTGACAGCTGTCATCTCACATTCGAAATTTCGATGTGAAATGCTGTTCACCCGAAATCTTTCTGCGTTCATGGTAAGGTGAACGATTTCGGGGGGAACGAAATATTTCGCTGGTGAACTATTCCACGCGAATATTCATGATAAGGCTGTATATACCTAAATATAAGATTACGGAATTCTTCTACATGCACTGTCGTTATGCCGCCATGGCTTTATATCACCTTCATTACGTTAAAGAAGGTTAATTCATTTAAATATGTTAAACTGATGATTTGAAGCATTTCGATATCGATTGCTAGATGTGTATATGCAACAAAATCGACTTTATACCCAAATATAAGATTACGGAATTCTTCTAAATGCACTGTCGTTATGCCGCCATGGCTTTAAGCCAACTTCCGTTCGTTAAAGAAGGGTTATTAACTTAAATATGTTAAACTAATGATTTGAAGCATTTCGATATCGATAGCTAAATGTGTATAGAAGAAAATCGACTTTTTACATAAATATAATATTACGGAATTCTTCTAAAAGCACTGCCGTTATGCCGCCATGGCTTTATATCGACTTCAATACGTTAAAGAAGGTTAACTAACTTAAATATGCTAAACTAATGATTTGAAGCATTTCGATATCGATTGCTAAATGTGTATATACAAAAAAATCGACTTTATACCTAAATATAAGATTACCGAATTCTTCTAAATGCACTGCCGTTATGCCGCCATGGCTTTATATCACCTTCATTACGTTAAAGAAGGTTAACTAACTTAAATATTTTAAACTAATGATTTGAAGATTTTTGATATCGATTGCTAAATGCGTAAATACAAGAAAGTCGACTATCAGCCTTATCGTGAATTTTCATTTCGTGTGGAATGATTCACATTTCGCCTATGCCGTTCACCTATGCTATTTTGAATATTCACCATGCGAAACAGTTCGCTTCGAATTATTTCCACCCTATCGTGAACGGCATCAACGGCGAAATAATTGTCAAATTATTGGTGAAATTTTTCGTTAAAATTTTGTGCGCGAAATATATTTGAATCATGTAAGTATCAATAAAAATTAGATAAAAATTCCTATTTTTATATAATTTAAAAACAATTATTTTAAGGTCAAAATCGATTAATAAAACGCAATCTGAAATTTTGCTCAGTAAAATGGCAGAAAATCCTGATTTAGCGGCTGGCTTCTCTAAAAAAGGGAAAAGACAGACAAGAAGCGTTATGGAAGGAAACGGCCGCGGATTTGAACAGTGCTGGGCCTCCGACTAAAACGGTGTCTGAGTGGAAAAGGGTAATTTTCATATTAGCACTGGCTAGTAAAATTTTAAAATAATTATTACAAAAATCTGTTAAAGGTTTGGAATGACCAAAAGCGTTACGTACGCAAAAAGTTGACGTTTAATGCGGAACAAATTAGAGGCACTGGTGGGGGACCAAACCTGCATCATAAACTGTCAACATCGGAGGAAACTATTGTAGCAATCACTGGGATGACAAATAGCGTTGAGGGATTGGAAGGAATAGTGTCACACGGATTTCAGCCGCTAAGCACAACTGAGAGTGAATTGGACGCAGAAACAATTGTGAACAAAAGTCCACAGCAAACTCCAAAAAGGAACCCCTTTCTTAAAGATGCGCCGTCATCCTCTAAAAGAAAGGGCACATCTGTGATATTAGAAGAAGAAATAGAAGTGCAAAAAGAAATCTTAAAACGGATAAGGAGAATTGAAGACAATACAAGGGCGTTGAATAAAAATTTCACAATTTTAAACAATTTAAAGGAAGAAGAATTAAAAGAACTAAAAAATCAAACGATAGAAAATAAGCGGCATAATATTGAAATAGAAAATTTGAGAAAAAGAGAAATTAAAGCAAAGTTAGAAAAAACAAGAAGGTTAATAGAAATTGAAGAAATGAAGCTTTCAATGATGAAAAGATAACTTATTCAGAATTACATTTTATTAATTTTTAATTTTATATTTATGTGGTCTCATGTTAATTTTTTTTTTATTTTACTTATATTTTATTTGAAATACATTTTATGTTCATGGAATTAGGATTATAAGAAATGAAGAAATAGTTTTTTCGTTACAGAAAAATGGAGTTAGTTTTGTTTTTTCTACAAACGATATTGAAAGAAGTAATAATGCTTTAAGGGAGTGAGTGAGCTATTTGGTTCCTAATTCTTTGC
>JAPZAG010002967.1:0-13235 GCA_027475135.1 Bactrocera correcta | reverse complement strand
GCGGTACCTCTGAAAAAAGTTTCTACTTCAAAGTGTGCATATCATAATTTCTACTCGCCAAAATTTCCGAAATTTATCTTGCGCAATTATCTGTTGACAGTCGTTTTTGTGAGTCTATTTCGGTGATTTCCCCAAAATGGAAAAGATTGAATATCGAGCTGTAATTAAATTTTTATTTTTGAATGGCAATACGCTTTCACAAATCAAAGATGAGTTGGACTCTGTGTACGGTGACTCTGCACTATCGTTTATCACCATAAAATTTTGGGCAGATGAATTTAAACGTGGTCGCAGGAGCTTGGAAGATGATGAACGTCCTGGGCGTCCAAAAGCTGTAACCACTAACGATAACATCGCTAAAGTTCATCAATTGGTATTAGACGACCGCCGGATTAAAGTTAAGGAAATAGCTGAGATTATGAAGATGTCAAAAGAACGAGTTTGTCACATATTAAACCAAGATTTGGGCATGAGAAAGCTGTCCGCGCGTTGGGTGCCGCGGTTGCTTACGCTAGACCACAAACGTGCGCGCATGAACATTTCCAGCGCACTGTTGGCTCAGTTTAGAGGCAATACGACCAAGTTTTGGCGCCGATTGATAACTGTAGACGAAACTTGGATTCATCATTATACGCTCGAAACAAAAATCCAATCTAAGCAGTGGATTGAAAAGGGGGAACCGGCCCCAAAAAAACCTAAAGCTGTGTATTCGGCTGGGAAAGTGACGGCGAGTGTTTTTTGGGACAGCCATGGAATTATATTTATTGGCTATCTTGAAAAAGGAAAAACTATAACAGGAGCATACTACGCATCATTATTGGACAAGCTAAAGGAAGAAATTTCGAAAAATCATCCACATTTGCAAACAAAGAAAGTCTTGTTCCACCAAGACAACGCACCATCTCACACCTCAACAGTCGCCATGACGAAAGTCCACGAATTGCGGTTCGAACTGCTTGACCATCCACCTTATTCACCGGATCTAGAACCAAGCGACTTTTTTTGTTTCCTCAAATTAAAACTGCGCTCGGCGGCCAGAGATTTTCGTCAAATGAGGAGGCAATCTCTTTCGTGAACTCGTATTTTGCAGACAAAGACGCCAAGTACTATTTGGAAGGGTTGCAGAGATGGGAGCATCGCTGGAAGAAGTGTGTGGAGTTACAAGGAGACTATGTAGAAAAATAAAAAAAACATTGTGAAAAAGTCGCGTGCATGATGGTTACGTCGGTTATTTATCAGACAGCCCTCGTTTGTTAAACTAATGATTTGAAGCATTTCGATATCGATTGCTAAATGTGTATGTACAACAAAATCGACTTTATACCTAAATATAAGATTACGGAATTCTTCCAAATGCACTGCCGTTACGGCTTTATATCAACTTTAATACGCTAAAGAAGGTTAATTAACTTAAATATGTTAAACTAATGATTTGAAGCATTTCGATATCGATTGCAAAATGTGTATATACAAGAAAATCGACTATATACCTAAATATAAGATTACGAAACTCTTCTACCTGCACTGTCGTTATGCCGCCATGGCTTTGTATCACCTTCGTTACGTTAAGGAAGGTTTACTAACTTAAATATGTTAAACTAATGATTTGAAGATTTTCGATATCGATTGCTAAATGTGTAAATACAAGAAAATCGACTATATACCTAAATATAAGATTACGAAACTCTTCTACCTGCACTGTCGTTATGCCGCCATGGCTTTATATCACCTTCATTACGTTAAAGAAGGTTAATTAACTTAAATATGTTAAACCAATGATTTGAAGCATTTCGATATCGATAGCTAAATGTGTGTATACAAGAAAATCGACTTTATATATAAATATAAGACAACGGAATTCTTCCAAATGTATTGTCGTTATCTCGCAATGGCTTTATGCCAACTTCCGTTCTTTAAAAGAAGGTTTATTAACTTAAATATGTTAAAGTAATGATTTGAAGCATTTCGATATCGATTGCTAAATGTGTATATACAAGAAAATCGACTTTATACCTAAATATAAGATGACTGAATTCTTCTAAATGCACTGCCGTTATGCCGTTAAGGCTTTATGTAGACTTCAGTGCGTTAAAGAAGGTTTATTAACTTAAATATTTTAAAACTAATGATTTGAAGCATTTCGGTATCGATTGCTAAGTGTGTATATACAAGAAAATCGGCTTTATAATTAAATATAAGATAACGGAATTATTCTACATGCACTGCCCTTATGCCGCCATAGCTTTATGCACACTTCAGTTCGTTAAAGAAGGTTTATTAACTTAAATATGTTAAACTAATGAGGTAAAGCATCTCGATATCGATTGCTTAATATGTATATAAAACAAAATCGACTTTATACCTAAATATAAGTTTACGGAATTCTTCCAAATGCACTGCCGTTACACCGTTATGGCTTTATGTAAACTTCAGTAAGATAAAGAAGGTTTGTTAACTGAAATATGTTAAACTAATGATTTGAAGCATTTCGATATCGATTGCTAAATGTGTATATACAACAAAATCGACTTTATACCTAAATATAAGATTACGGAATTCTTCTACATGCACTGCCGTTATGCCGCCATGGCTATATGCCAACTTCAGATCGTTAAAGAAGGTTTATTAACATAAATATGTTAAACGAATGATTTGAAGCATCTCGATATTGATAGCTAAATGTGTATATACATGAAAATCGACTTTATACCTAAATATAAGATTACGGAATTCTTCTAAATGCACTGCCGTTATGCCGCCATGGCTATATGTCAACTTTAGATCGCTAAAGAAAGTTAGTTAACTTAGATATGTTAAACTAATGATTTGAAGTATTTCGTTATCGATTGCTAAATGTTTATATACAAGAAAATTGACTTTATACCTAAGTATAAGACTGCGGAATTCTTCCAAATGTACTGTCGTTACGCCGCTATGGTTTTATATCAACTTCAATACGTTAAAGAACGTTAATTAACTTAAATATGTTAACCTAATGCTTTGAAGCATTTCGATATCGATTGCTAAATGCGTATATACAACAAAATCGACTTTATACCTAAATATAAGATAACGGAATTCTTCTAAATGCACTGTCGTTATGCCGCCATGGCTTTATATCACCTTCATTACGTTAAGGAAGGTTAACTAACTTAAATATGTTAAACTAATGATTTGAAGATTTTCGATATCGATTGCTGAATGTGTAAGTACAACAAAATCGACTTTATACCTAAATATAAGATAACGGAATTCTTCTAAATGCACTGTCGTTATGCCGCCATGGCTTTATATCACCTTCATTACGTTCAGGAAGGTTAGCTAACTTAAATATGTTAAACTAATGATTTGAAGATTTTCGATATCGATTGCTAAATGTGTAAATACAAGAAAATCGACTATATACCTAAATATAAGATTACAAAACTCTTCTACCTGCACTGTCGTTATGCCGCCATGGCTTTGTATCACCTTCGTTACGTTAAGGAAGGTTTACTAACTTAAATATGTTAAACTAATGATTTGAAGATTTTCGATATCGATTGCTAAATGTGTAAATACAAGAAAATCGAATATATACCTAAATATAAGATTACGAAACTCTTCTACCTGCACTGTCGTTATGCCGCCATGGCTTTATATCACCTTAATTACGTTAAGGAAGGTTAACTAACTTAAATATGTTAAACTAATGATTTGAAGATTTTCGATATCGATTGCTAAATGTGTAAATACAAGAAAATCGACTATATACCTAAATATAAGATTACGAAACTCTTCTACCTACACTGTCGTTATGCCGCCATGGCTTTATATCACCTTCATTACGTTAAAGAAGGTTAATTAACTTAAATATGTTAAACTAATGATTTGAAGCATTTCGATATCGATAGCTAAATGTGTGTATACAAGAAAATCGACTTTATACATAAATATAAGACTACGGAATTCTTCCAAATGTATTGTCGTTATGTCGCCATGGCTTTATGCCAACTTCCGTTCGTTAAAGAAGGTTTATTAACTTTAACATGTTGAAGTAATGATTTGAAGCATTTCGATATCGATTGCTAAATGTGTATATACAAGAAAATCGACTTTATACCTAAATATAAGATTACGGAATTCTTCTAAATGCACTGCCGTTATGCCGTTAAGGCTTTATGTAGACTTCAGTGCGTTAAAGAAGGTTTATTAACTTAAATATGTTAAACAAATGATTTGAAGCATTTCGGTATCGATTGCTAAATGTGTATATACAAGAAAATCGGCTTTATAATTAAATATAATATAACGGAATTATTCTACATGCACTGCCGTTATGCCGCCATGGCTTTATGTCAACTTTTATACGTTAAAGAAGGTTAATTAACTTAAATATGTTAAACTAATGATTTTAAGCATTTCGATATCGATAGCTAAATGTGTGTATACAAGAAAATCGACTTTATACCTAAATATAAGATTACAGAATTCTTCCAAGTGCACTGCCGTTATACCGTTATGGCTTTATGTATACTTCAGTAAGATAAAGAAGGTTAATTAACTTAAATATGTTAAACTAATGACTTGAAGCATTTCGTTATCGATTGCTAAATATGTAAATACAAGAAAATCGACTTTATACCTAAATATAAAATTACGGAATTCTTGTAAATGCACTGCCGTTATGCCGCCATGGCTTTATATTAACTTCAATACGTTAAAGAAGGTTAATTTACTTAAATATGTTAAACTAATGATTTTAAGCATTTCGATATCGATAGCTAAATGTGTGTATACAAGAAAATCGACTTTATACATAAATATAAGACTACGGAATTCTTCCAAATGTATTGTCGTTATGTCGCCATGGCTTTATGCCAACTTCCGTTCGTTAAAGAAGGTTTATTAACTTAAACATGTTAAAGTAATGATTTGAAGCATTTCGATATCGATTGCTAAATGTGTATATACAAGAAAATCGACTTTATACCTAAATATAAGATAACGGAATTCTTCTAAATGCTCTGCCGTTATGCCGTTAAGGCTTTATGTAGACTTCAGTAAGATAGAGAGGGTTAATTAACTTAAATATGTTAAACTAATGATTTGAAGCATTTCGACATCGATTGCTAAATGTGTACATACAAGAAAATTGACTTTATACCTAAATATAAGAATACGGAATTCTTCTAAATGCACTGCAGTTATACCGTTAAGGCTTTATGTAAATTTCAGTACGTTAAAGAAGGTTAATTTACTTAAATATGCTAAACTAATGATTTGAAGCATTTCGATATCGATTGCTAAATGTGTATGTACAAGAAAATCGATTTTATACCTAAGTAAAAGATTACATAATTCACCCAAATATATTCTGCCCTTATGCCGTTATGGCTTTATGTAAACTTCAGTAAGATAAAAAAGGTTAATTAACTTTAATATGTTAAACTAATGATTTGAAGCATTTCGATATCGATTGCTAAATCTGTATATACAAGAAAATCGACTTTATCCTTAATTACACTGCAGTTATACCGTTAAGGCTTTACATAAATTTCAGTACGTTAAAGAAGTTTAATTTACTTAAATATGCTAAACTAATGATTTGAAGCATTTCGATATCGATTGCTAAATGTGTATGTACAAGAAAATCGATTTTATACCTAAGTAAAAGATTACAGAATTCACCCAAATATATACTGCCGTTATGCCGTTATGGCTTTATGTAAACTTCAGTAAGATAAAAAGGTTTATTAACTTAAATATGTAAAACTAATGATTTGAAGCATTTCGATATCGATTGCCAAATGTGTATATACAAGAAAATCGACTTTATACCTAAATATAAGATTACGGAATTCTTCTAAATGCACTGTCGTTATGCCGCCATGGCTTTGTATCACCTTCAATACGTTAAAGAAGGTTTATTAACTTAAATATGTTACACTAATAATTTGAAGCTTTTCGATATCGATTGCTAAATGTGTATATACAAGAAAATCGAATTCATAGCTAAGATTACGTAGTTCTTCTTAATGCACTGCCGTTATGCCGCTAAGGCTTTTGTAGACTTCAGTAAGATTAAGAGCGTTAATTAACTTAAATACGAGGGCCGTCTGATAAATAACCGACCTAAACGTAAAGCTAGCGGTACCTCTGAAAAAAGTTTCTACTTCAAAGTGTGCATATCATAATTTCTACTCCCCAAAAATTTTCCGAAATTTATCTTGCGCAATTATCTGTTGACAGTCGTTTTTGTGAGTCTATTTCGGTGATTTCCCCAAAATGGAAAAGATTGAATATCGAGCTGTAATTAAATTTTTATTTTTGAATGGCAATACGCTTTCACAAATCAAAGATGAGTTGGACTCTGTGTACGGTGACTCTGCACTATCGTTTATCACCATAAAATTTTGGGCAGATGAATTTAAACGTGGTCGCAGGAGCTTGGAAGATGATGAACGTCCTGGGCGTCCAAAAGCTGTAACCACTAACGATAACATCGCTAAAGTTCATCAATTGGTATTAGACGACCGCCGGATTAAAGTTAAGGAAATAGCTGAGATTATGAAGATGTCAAAAGAACGAGTTTGTCACATATTAAACCAAGATTTGGGCATGAGAAAGCTGTCCGCGCGTTGGGTGCCGCGGTTGCTTACGCTAGACCACAAACGTGCGCGCATGAACATTTCCAGCGCACTGTTGGCTCAGTTTAGAGGCAATACGACCAAGTTTTGGCCCCGATTGATAACTGTAGACGAAACTTGGATTCATCATTATACGCTCGAAACAAAAATCCAATCTAAGCAGTGGATTGAAAAGGGGGAACCGGCCCCAAAAAAACCTAAAGCTGTGTATTCGGCTGGGAAAGTGACGGCGAGTTTTTTTTTGGGACAGCCATGGAATTATATTTATTGGCTATCTTGAAAAAGGAAAAACTATAACAGGAGCATACTACGCATCATTATTGGACAAGCTAAAGGAAGAAATTTCGAAAAATCATCCACATTTGCAAACAAAGAAAGTCTTGTTCCACCAAGACAACGCACCATCTCACACCTCAACAGTCGCCATGACGAAAGTCCACGAATTGCGGTTCGAACTGCTTGACCATCCACCTTATTCACCGGATCTAGAACCAAGCGATTTTTTTTGTTTCCTCAAATTAAAACTGCGCTCGGCGGCCAGAGATTTTCGTCAAATGAGGAGGCAATCTCTTTCGTGAACTCGTATTTTGCAGACAAAGACGCCAAGTACTATTTGGAAGGGTTGCAGAGATGGGAGCATCGCTGGAAGAAGTGTGTGGAGTTACAAGGAGACTATGTAGAAAAATAAAAAAAACATTGTGAAAAAGTCGCGTGCATGATGGTTACGTCGGTTATTTATCAGACAGCCCTCGTTTGTTAAACTAATGATTTGAAGCATTTCGATATCGATTGCTAAATGTGTATGTACAACAAAATCGACTTTATACCTAAATATAAGATTACGGAATTCTTCCAAATGCACTGCCGTTACGGCTTTATATCAACTTTAATACGCTAAAGAAGGTTAATTAACTTAAATATGTTAAACTAATGATTTTAAGCATTTCGATATCGATTGCAAAATGTGTATATACAAGAAAATCGATTTTATACCTAAATATAAGATTACGGAATTTTTCCAAATGCACTGCCGTTATGGCTTTATATCAACTTCAATACGTTAAAGAAGGTTAATTAACTTAAATATGTTAAACTAATGATTTGAAGCATTTCGATATCGATTGCAAAATGTGTATATACAAGAAAATCGATTTTATACCTAAATATAAGATTACGGAATTCTTCCAAATGCACTGCCGTTATGGCTTTATATCAACTTCAATACGTTAAAGAAGGTTAATTAACTTAAATATGTTAAACTAATGATTTGAAGCATTTCGATATCGATTGCAAAATGTGTATATACAAGAAAATCGATTTTATACCTAAATATAAGATTACGGAATTCTTCCAAATGCACTGCCGTTACGGCTTTATATCAACTTTAATACGTTAAAGAAGGTTTAAATTTAAATTAAATATGTTAAACTAATGATTTGAAGCATTTCGATATCGATTGCAAAATGTGTATATACAAGAAAATCGATTTTATACCTAAATATAAGATTACGGAATTCTTCCAAATGCACTGCCGTTATGGCTTTATATCAACTTCAATACGTTAAAGAAGGTTAATTAACTTAAATATGTAAAACTAATGATTTGAAGCATTTCGTTATCGATTACTAAATGTGTATATACAAGAAAACCGACTTTATACCTAAATATAAGACTACGGACTTCTTCTAAATGCACTGCCGTTATGCCAGCATGGCTTTATATCAACTTCAATAGCTTGGAAGATGATGAACGTCCTGGGCGTCCAAAAACTGTAACCACTAACGATAACATCGCTAAAGTTCATCAATTGGTATTAGACGACCGCCGGATTAAAGTTAAGGAAATAGCTGAGATTATGAAGATGTCAAAAGAACGAGTTTGTCACATATTAAACCAAGATTTGGGCATGAGAAAGCTATGTATGTAAAACTAATGATTTGAAGCATTTCGTTATCGATTACTAAATGTGTATATACAAGAAAACCGACTTTATACCTAAATATAAGACTACGGACTTCTTCTAAATGCACTGCCGTTATGCCGGCATGGCTTTATATCAACTTCAATACGTTAAAGAAGGTTAATTAACTTAAGTATGTTAAACTAATGATTTAAAGCATTTTGATATCGCTTGCTAAATGTGTACATACAAGAAAAACAAATTTATACCTAAATATAAGATAACGGAATTCTTCTAAATGCACTGCCGTTATGCCGTTAAGGCTTTTTGTAGACTTCAGTAAGACAGAGAGGGTTAATTAACTTGAATATGTTAAACTAATGATTTGAAGCATTTCGATATCGATTGCTAAATATGTAAATACAAGAAAATTGACTTTATACCTAAATATAAGAATACGGAATTCTTCTAAATACACTGCAGTTATACTGTTAAGGCTTTTTGTTAACTTCAGTGCGTTAAAGAAGCTTTATTGACATTAATATATTAAACTAATGATTTGAAGCATTTCGATATCGATTGCTAAATGAGTATATACACGAAAATCTTCTTTATACCTAAATATAAGATTACGCAATTCTTCTAAATGCACTGCCGTTATGCCGTTAAGGCTTTTGTAGACTTCAGCAAAAAAAGATGTTTAATTAACTTAAATATAGTAAACTAATGTTTTGAAGCATTACGATATCGATTGCTAAGTGTGTATATACAACAAAATCGACTTTTTACTTAAATATAAGATTACGGAATTCTTCTACATGCACTGCCGTTATGCCGCCATGGCTTTATGTTAACTTCAGTGCGTTAAAGAAGCTTTATTAACTTAAATATATTAAACTAATGATTTGAAGCATTTCGATATCGATTGTTAAATGAGTATATACAATAAAACCGACTTTATACCTAAATATAAGATTACGGAATTCTTCTACATGCACTGCAGTTATACCGTTAAGGCTTTATGAAGACATCAGTGCGTTTAAGAAGGTATATTAACTTAATTATGTTAAACTAATAATTTGAAGCATGTCGATACAAGAAAATCGACTTTATACATAAATATAAGATAACGTAGTTCTTCTAAATACACTGCCGTTATGGCTTTATATAAATTTCAGTACGTTAAAGAAGTTTAATTTATTTAAATATGCTAAACTAATGATTTGAAGCATTTCGATATTGATTGCTAAATGTGTATGTACAAGAAAATCGATTTTATACCTAAATAAAAGATTACGGAATTCAGCCAAACATACTGCCGTTATGCCGTTATGGCTTTATGTCACCTTCGTTACGTTAAAAAAGGTTAATTAACTTAAATATGTTAAACTAATGATTTGACGCATTTCGATATCGCTTGCTAAATGTGTATATACAAGAAAATCGAATTTATACCTTAATATAAGATAACTGAATTCTTCTAAAAGCACTGCCGTTATGCCGTTATGGCTTTATGTTAACTTCAGTTCGTTAAAGAAGGTTTATTAACTTAAATATGTTAAACTAATGATTTGAAGCATTTCGATATCGCTTGCTAAATGTGTATATACAAGAAAATCGAATTTATACTTAAATATAAGATTACGGAATTCTTCCAAATGTACTGTCGTTATGCCGCCATGGCTTTATATCAACTTCAATACGTTAAAGGAGGTTAATTAACTTAAATATGTTAAACTAATGACTTGAAGCATTTCGATATCGATTGCTTAATGCGTATATTTATACAACAAAATCGACTTTATACCTAAATATAAGATTGCGGAATTCTTCTAAATGAACTGCCGTTATGCCGCCGTGGCCTTATATCAACTTCAATACGTTAAAAAAGGTTTAAATTTAAATTAAATATGTTAAACTAATGATTTAAAGCATTTCGATATCGATTACTTTATGTATATATACAACAAAATCGAATTTATACCTAAATATAAGATAACGGAATTCTTCTAAATACACTGCCGTTATGCCGCCATGGCTTTATGTCAACTTCAATACGTTAAAGAAGGTTAATTAACTTAAATATGTTAAACGAATGATTTGAAGCATTACGGTATCGATTGCTAAATGTGTATATACAAGAAAATCGACTTTATACCTTAGTATAAGCTAACGGAGTTCTTCTAAAAAGCTTTATTAACTTAAATATGTTAAACTAATGATTTAAAGCATTTCGATATCGATTGCAAAATGAGTATATACAAGAAAATCGACTTTATCAACACGTTAAAGAAGGTTAATTAACTTAAATATGTTAAACTAATGATTTGAAGCATTTCGATATCGATTGCTATATGTAATATACAAGAAAATCGAATTTATACCCAAACAAGATTACGGAATTCTTCCAAATGTGCTGTCGTTATGCCGCCATGGCTTTATATCAACTTCAATACGTTAAAGAAGGTTAATTAACTTAAATATGTTAAACTAATGATTTTAAGCATTTCGATATCGATTGCTAAATGCGTATATACAACAAAATCAACTTTATACCTAAATATAAGATTAGGGAATTCTTCTAAATGCACTGTCGTTATGCCGCCCTGGCTTTATATCACCTTCATTACGTTAAAGAAGGTTTAAAGAAAATCGACTATATACCTAAATATAAGATTAGGGAATTCTTCTAAATGCACTGTCGTTATGCCGCCCTGGCTTTATATCACCTTCATTACGTTAAAGAAGGTTTAAAGAAAATCGACTATATACCTAAATATAAGATTAGGGAATTCTTCTAAATGCTTTGCCGTTATGCCGTTAAGGCGTTTGTGGACTTCAGTAAGATAAAGAGGGTTAATTAACTTAAATATGTTAAACTAATGATTTGAAGCATTTCGATATCGCTTGCTAAATGTGTACATACAAGAAAATCAAATTTATACCTAAATATAAGATAACGGAATTCTTCTAAATGCACTGCCGTTATGCCGTTAAGGCTTTATGTAGACTTCAGTAAGACAGAGAGGGTTAATTAACTTGAATATGTTAAACCAGTTATTTGAAGCATCTCGATATCGATTGCTAAATATGTAAATACAAGAAAATCGACTTTATACCTAAATATAAGAATACGGAATTCTTCTAAATGCACTGCAGTTATACCGTTAAGGCTTTATGAAGACGTCAGTGCGTTAAAGAAGGTTTATTTACTTAAATATGTTAAACTAATGACTTGAAGCATTTCGTTATCGATTGCTAAATATGTAAATACAAGAAAATCGACTTTATACCTAAATATAAGACTACGGAATTTTTCCAAATGTACTAACGTTATGCCGCCATGGCTTTATATCAACTTCAATACGTTAAAGAAGCTTAATTAACTTAAATATGTTAAAATAATGATTTGAAGCATTTCGATATCAATTGCTGAATTTGTATATACAAGAAAATCGACTTTATACCTAAATATAAGACTACGGAATTCTTCCAAATGTACTAACGTTATGCCGCCATGGCTTTATATCAACTTCAATACGTTAAAGAAGCTTAAATTTAAATTAAATATGTTAAACTAATGATTTGAAGCATTTCGATATCAATTGCTGAATTTGTATATACAAGAAAATCGACTTTATACCTAAATATAAGACTACGTAATTCTTCTAAATGCACTGCCGTTATGCCGTTAAGGCTTTTGTAGACTTCAGCAAAATAAAGATGTTTAATTAACTTAAAAGTAGTAAACTAATGATTTGAAGCATTACGATATCGATTGCTAAACGTGTATATACAACAAAATCGACTTTATACTTAAATATAAGATTACGGGAAATTTTTCTACATGCACTGCCGTTATGCCGCCATGGCTTTATGTTAACTTCAGTGCGTTAAAGAAGCTTTATTAACTTAAAAATATTAAACTAATGATTTGAAGCATTTCGATATCGATTGCTTAATGAGTATATACAATAAAACCGACTTTATACCCAAATATAAGATTACGGAATTCTTCTACATGCACTGCAGTTATACCGTTAAGGCTTTATGAAGACTTCAGTGCGTTTAAGAAGGTATATTAACTTAAATATGTTAAACTAATGAATTGAATCATGTCGATACAAGAAAATCGACTTTATACATAAATATAAGATAACGTAATTCTTCTAAATGCACTGCCGTTATACCCCCATGGTTTTATATCGCCTTCATTACGTTAAAGAAGGTTAATTATTTTAAATATGTTAAATTAATGATTTGAAGAATTTCGATATCGATTGCTAAATGTGTATGTACAAGAAAAACGATTTTATATCTAAATATAAGATTACGTAATTCTTCTAAATGCACTGCCGTTATGCCGTTAAGGCTTTTGTAGACTTCAGTAAAATAAAGATGTTTTAAATTTAAATCAAATATAGTAAACTAATGATTTGAAGCATTTTGATATCGATTGCTAAATGTGTATATACAACAAAATCGACTTTATACCTAAATATAAGATAACGGAATTCTTCTAAATGCACTGTCGTTATGCCGCCATGGCTTTATATCACCTTCATTACGTTAAGGAAAGGGTTTAAATAACTTAAATATGTTAAAATAATGATTTGAAGATTTTCGATATCGATTGCAAATGTGTAAATACAAAAAAATCGACTTTATACCTAAATATAAGATAACGGAATTCTTCTAAATGCACT
>JAPZAG010002966.1:0-13249 GCA_027475135.1 Bactrocera correcta | reverse complement strand
ACGTCGACTCATCGGTTGTTGTCATCGTCCAAGCCTCTGCACCATATAGCAGGACGGGAATAATGAGCGACTTATAGAGTTGGGTTTTTGTTCGTCGAGAGAGGACTTTACTTTTCAATTGCCTACTCAGTCCGAAGTAGCACCTGTTGGCAAGAGTAATCCTGCGTTGGATTTCCAGGCTGACATTGTTGGTGGTGTTAATGCTGGTTCCTAAATAGACGAAATTATCTACAACTTCAAAGTTATGACTGTCAACAGTGACGTGGGAGCCAAGTCGCGAGTGCGACGACTGTTTGTTTGATGACAGGAGATATTTCGTCTTGCCCTCGTTCACTGCCAGACCCATTTGAGTTGCCTCCTTGTTCAGTCTGGAGAAAGCAGAACTAACGGCGCGGGTGTTGAGGCCGATGATATCAATATCAGTTCTGCAGCTCGAATAATTTTCTCGAGCAGCAGATTGAAAAAGTCACACGATAGGGAGTCGCCTTGTCTGAAACCTCGTTTGGTATCGAACGGCTCGGAGAGGTTCTTCCCGATCCTGACGGAGCTTTTCGTGTTGCTCAACGTCAGTTTACACAGCCGTATTAGTTTTGCGGGGATACCAAATTCAGACATCGCGGCATAAAGGCAGCTCCTTTTCGTGCTGTCGAAAGCAGCTTTGAAATCGACGAAGAGGTGGTGTGTGTCGATTCTTCTTTCACGGGTCTTTTCCAAGATTTGGCGCATGGTGAATATCTGGTCGATTGTTGATTTACCAGGTCTAAAGCCACACTGATAAGATCCAATCAGTTTGTTGACGGTGGGCTTTAATCTTTCACACAATACGCTCGACAGAACCTTATATGCGATGTTGAGGAGGCTAATCCCACGGTAGTTGGCGCAGATTGTGGGGTCTCCTTTTTTATGGATTGGGCATAGCACACTTAAATTCCAATCGTTGGGCATACTTTCGTCCGACCATATTTTACAAAGAAGCTGATGCATGCACCTTATCAGCTCTTCGCCGCCGTGTTTGAATAGCTCGGCCGGCAATCCGTCGGCCCCTGCCGCTTTGTTGTTTTTCAGGCGGGCAATTGCTATTCGAACTTCATCATGGTCGGGCAATGGAACATCTGCTCCATCGTCATCGATTGGGGTATCGGGTTCGTTTTCTCCTGGTGTTGTGTGTTCACTGCCATTCAGCAGGCTGGAGAAGTGTTCCCTCCATAATTTAAGTATGCTCTGGGGATCGGTAACTAGATCACCTTTGGGGGTTCTACAAGAGTATGCTCCGGTCTTGAAACCTTCTGTAAGCCGCCGCATCTTTTCGTAGAATTTTCGAGCATTACCCCTGTCGGCCAGCTCAAGCTCTTCGTACTCCCGCATTTCGGCCTTTTTCTTTTTCTGTCTACAAATGCGTCTCGCTTCCCTCTTCAACTCTCGGTATCTATCCCATCCCGCACGTGTTGTGGTCGATCGTAACGTTGCGAGGTAGGCAGCCTGTTTTCTCTCCGCTGCGACACGGCACTCCTCGTCGTACCAGCTGTTCCTTTGCACTTTCCGAAAACCAATGGTTTCGGTTGCAGCTGTACGTAAGGAGTTTGAAATGCCGTCCCACAGCTCCCTTATACCGAGTTGTTGACGAGTGCTCTCAGAGAGCAGGAGTGCAAGCCGAGTAGAAAATCGTTCGGCTGTCTGTTGTGATTGCAGCTTCTCGACGTCGAACCTTCCTTGTGTTTGTTGGCGTGCGTTTTTTGCTGCACAGAGGCGGGTGCGAATTTTGGCTGCAACAATATAGTGGTCCGAGTCGATGTTAGGACCTCGGAGCGCACGCACATCTAAAACACTGGAGACGTGTCTTCCGTCTATCACAACATGATCGATCTGGTTGGTGGTTTTTCGATCCGGAGACAGCCAGGTAGCTTGATGTATCTTCTTATGCTGGAATCTAGTACTACAGATAACCATATTTCGGGCCCCGGCGAAGTCGATCAGCCTCAACCCATTTGGGGATGTTTCCTCGTGGAGGCTGAATTTACCGACCGTAGTGCCAAAGATACCTTCTTTGCCCACCCTGGCGTTGAAGTCGCCAAGCACGATTTTGACATCGTGGCGGGGGCATCTCTCATAAGTGCGCTCCAAGCACTCATAAAAGGCATCTCTGTCTGTTACTATACTATATATCTCGGAAGTACCTCCTCTATCCGTACATATCATTAAATCCCCGAAATCGGGGGATACTATTCTAAAATTTAAGCTTTGAACTATCAGCAAGAAATGAAAATGAATTTTTTGCAGCGCTCGTTTTATGAAAATCTTTTTAATTTTTATTATTGGATTTTGGCTTTGAAAGTTTACTTAGTCAATGCCTAGGAAATGCTGTTACTGTTGCATAATTCTCTTTGCTACTTTGTACCGCTGAAATGTTACCGGCTCTGTGTTGTCTCTTGGGAAAATATAAAATAAAGCTTTGCCAAATACCCACTCAGCACAGCCATAATAGGAGACAACACAAGCATTTAAAAACCATCAAAAAAGAAAAAAGTAAATGTACTATGACTAGAAAGTCGCATAAGAGGCAAGCTTGAAAAAGTTGGAGGAAATTCCCCCGATTCTAGTTAAGCATCTATGGTGGTGCATTCACTTTCGAAATGAATGTGACTAGGCGGCACAGTCGTCGGGCCACGCCAAATTGTTACTATCCTTAATCGAATTGAGCAATTGTTGAAGCACAGGTCGGAAATTGAGGATACTTTTGAGCTTAGCAAAAGCTTAGCCGTTATTGTGTAAGAGCACTTTTGCAATGCGAGGAAGTTGAACCGATGCACCGCGTTGGTTGTTTTTTAGTGGTTTATTCTCCATATTGTTGACTACCTTGGCCGTACCCTGCTTATTCTAAAGTTTATTTTAGTGCTATTGCGCTTGACTGGCGTGGTCATAGCACTTGGACATTGAGTTTGCGATGCGCAAATGAGAAAGTAGACAGTAAAACACATATAGTATAACGAAGTTGCGGTTTTTGAGCAGGTGAAAATTTGAAAAGAAAATACTTAATTCACTCTATTGGTTTAATGAATTCCATTTGGCATGTGCCCAAACCACTGCTAGAAACCGACAGCCAGGTGTCAAACAATTAAAGTCAAATTTCAAAATAGCCAAAGTGCTCCAGAGTATTACTTTACCTGACAGCTGACACTTTGACAAACCCGAATAAATAATTGATTTAAATGGAAATTATTTTTGACCCGTTACTGGAAGGCAGACATTTAAACAAGGGCTGTCAACTTATCGAGACAATTTAAAACTATTCTAGCGAAATTCCGAATTAACTACGAATTATGCAGAGAAGTTGGGTAAGTGAGTATTTCAACTACGAAAAATTCAATCCTGATACCATAATATGAGCTGTCGTCTCCGGTATGGTGAATTCTATCAAGCGTTTGTTTGTTTGCCAATTGTGTTTCAAGAAATCAGGAAAACCAACTGCCAAATACGGATCATTCTTCACATAGATAATGCAAAAATCGTCGGCTTTTTGATATTGAGTTGATGTGTCATCTCCCGTGTACTCTGGACATGGCGCCGTATGACATTTTTTCTTAACGTAATTAAAAAATAAACTAAGAGTCCAAGTTTTTCCAGTTCGATCAGTTAAATGGCATTTTTTGAAGATACCTCGCTCAGTGTATGGGCCTTAATGGAGAACATTTTGAAAAACAATACAGCTATTTTCGATTATTAATATTTGTTTTTGTTCTCTAGTCCCAAAATATAAATAAAACATCCTTCATATGGCATCTCCGCATCGGCATACCATGAAACTATTTATGTTACGAGTATTTTGTATTTTTAACTCTAAAGACTACTGAAGCTTATATTTTTGCCAATATTTTCCATCACCGATATTTCCCAAAAGACTTGATAGTATAGTGACTTCAATGTTATCGGCAGTATGAAGATTACCGGCAAGCGATAACAGGCGAGGAAGTAGCCCATCTTATTGTGATAGAGGTTAGAGCTTGCCTGGATTTTAACATACTTTTTTCTCTAACTCAATCTTAGTTGTCCATCAACAACAAAAAAATGCAATAGTGGTTGCTCCTGAGCAGGCTATGGAACAATTTATAATGCCTTTCTGACAACGGATTTAAGGGCTTCGCTAACTGAAAAACTAAACAAAAACTTGAATAATTCACCATTACTCTATTACCATCACGGTGCTAACCGAAATTGAAGGTTCAGTTGACAGTCAACTAATTTTGGTTCAAGTTTATGGTGAACATCCTCTAGCTGTACGAAAATGCCAAAGTTGACTTTGAAGCAGGTTTTTATGAAATTATGAGAGCATCTATTATATCCTCTGACGCATGCGCAATTGTGCCAGTAACGCATAGTAGCCATCTTTTGGTTTTCTGAAAACTATTTGAATTATTAGTATTAAGTTTTAAATTCAAATGATAAACAAGTAAAGAAGGGCTAAGATCGGGTGCAACCGAACCTTTTTATACTCTTGAAACTTGAAAAAATCAATCTCAGTTAAATACTTCAAGATGTAGAACCAATGTCATAGAGTAATGTCAAAAATCCTGATATTAGTCATATAGGAGCTAGGCCAAGTTTTCTCTCAAATTTATTTATTTTAGGCACAAAGATAATATATTTTGAAAAAAACACGATTTTCAGTTCAAAATCTTTTAGTCCGATTAAACCTATTTTCGATATACATTAAAAGAGCAAGACTATCCCTTAATATCATTTATATATATCACACAATAACTAAATGCGCCACAAAAATAAACCTGATGTCAAATATGCAAAATAAAATTTGAAAGTAAAGAAGATAACGTACCACTTTAATATTGAATTGTGACAGTTCGCGACATAGCATGTAACCAGTCCCCTGTTAGAAATTTATGATGTACAATTTTCTTCATATGTTTCTTATGTACATACATATGAATAACAACTCATCAGGAGGAAACGCTTATACTAACATACATAAGACATACAAATGTATATAACTTCAAAAGTGTGTACGACTTCGTTTTTTTATCATACTTAACAAATTTCAAGCAAAGTGGTTACAATATGCTTTAGAATATATGGACAAGAGCAAAAAGTTTGAAACTAATTTTCAGAAAGACACATTAAACAGAGAAAATATGCATATATGTAAATAAAAACAAGTAAGGAAGGGTTAAGTTCGGCTGCAACCGAATACTTTATTCTCCTGCAACTTGCAGGAATCAAAGGCAGGGAAATATAATACATCGTGATATTGGCAGATCAGTTAAACTTTGGAATTAATGAGATTGAAAATTAATGAGATCAGATTAACAAAGTTGTATCTTTTTTTAATTTTATAAAGAACTGATTACAATACCCTGGCTCTGAAAAGCTCCACAATTTACTTATTTTTATAATCCCCTGCTAAAATTATGAACACACCAGAACCGACTTGCTGGACTGCTCCCTGAGATTGGACTATTTAACAACTCGGATTCAACTATACCGTTTGAATTTCCATTTTTGGCACACTCTGAATGAAAATACTCTCACATGTCTAAACGCCGGTACCAATGCAGTATGAAGAAATATTTCCGTGGCTTATAAAAAGCTGAAAAATAACAGAGAAAGGCAAAAGTCACTGCATTAGACGCCGGCCAATGCAAAATACGTATTGTTTGTGCATATAAATATTTATACTCAGCAAACAATGCTGCACTGTTGGTGGGTTGACTTCTTCGTTGGCTGGTTGTACACTTGCTTAAGTTAGACCCGCCAAAGATGTCAACAGCAGGGGCTAAACGAAATGAACAAATAGCAAATGTGCAGTAAAATTTGTATGTCTATGCCTGTTTGTGTGTGTTTGTGAGAATTAGACCTAGGAACGACAATTTAGCGAGTCATTTAGAGCTGTGCTGTTGGAGGGAGCCTTATAAATTATTAAAACGTACAAACTTTTACATTCATACTGCACACATATGTAAGAAAAATAATTACTTTAAAGTAAAATATTTGTAAACATTTATTGTCAAGAATAAATATATACAAATATTTACAACCGCAGCTGTGCTTCCCCTTTTAAATGAAGTAAGCGAGTAGCCAAACGAGAAGCATCTTAAACCTAAATTAATTTGAGCGTGCTGTAGAGCTTCAAATCTCCGCTAATTACCGATTAAATAGTCTCACATCTTTGCTTAAATATAAACTACGAGCTGTGGGTTAGCTGAATAATATGATTAGTCAGACTAATTACTCCATTTAATGATAAGCTACGAGCCACTTTGAAAACAATACCAACCCTCACATGATTTAAGAGCTACTGGGCTAATAATACGTGAGGGCTTGAAGGGCTCATATATTTATGCCATCCAAATGGTATATATAATTTTTTTCAAATTAAAATCCAAGGAACATGAAACGGTTAGCAAAACGCTCTAGAAATCAAACCACTTTACCGCACAAAGAATTGTACGAGAGCAAGAGTCAAGCAGACCTTTCATAATTGTGAAGAAACTTTAAGATTATTGCTAATAAGATGGGGCTTTTTCGAACAAGATGATGTTGAAACTTTAGCTTATTCCGATAGTTCACTTTGCACAGCAGCTATGTATATGGTATAATAGTCCGATATCGGCCGTTGGGGCAAATACGCAGCTCCCTGAGGAGTTTCTTTGGGTACTACATACATCATGGCAAATTATTATTCAATTCCTTCAGTAAGCGACTTTTTGAATGAGTAGTTTTTGAGTATTAAAGACAAGATGATCGTACGAATTCGAAGCTGAGCTGATATTCACATAAGAAGGGAAATTGTCCAACTGCAAATACAAATGGGTTAAATACTCTGTTTTCCCCAGTGAATCTAAATGAGCCAATTTTTCAAAGTAATAAACGATTAACTCGGCATTTCACACTAAATAATCATGATCTCACAGGAGCGGAAAGGTGGCGGTTGTAAAACCTAATAACCGTTCACTAACTTCAATAATGGTATGTAGATATGCTTAGGTTGCTTTTTATATATAAGTATTTCGGGATTGAAGAATAAAACTAAATTTCACTCATCGAAAATCGTACTTAATTAAGACCATTATACTTTCGTATTCGTTTGAACCAACTTCCGAAGCATTTTTGCCACTTTGAGTGAGGTATCTCCAGAACATGCGTCCTTCGGGTGTCGCAAAACGTTGACCTCTTAGTTTATTATATTCGCACGGGAATAAAAAGAAGTCGTTTGATGCCAAGTTAGGACATACAGTGCCTTACTCATCAAATCGATGTTTTAGGCTCTGATTCGTTGCCTCGAATTGTCGTGGTGAGGAGAGATCTGTCTTTGGTTATCTTGTTTTCTTCAAAGACAACTGGCTGATTACCACTCAGAATTGACTGATCTGTTTTGTTCGGTTGGTATGGTTGCGACATGTTCAATGTTTCTAAAAAAACAGGAAATCATTTGCTTTCAAGTGTTTCGTGCGCGAGAAACTTTTTTTGTATTGGGCTTATTTTGAAACATCCATTAATTCGACTGCTATTTACTTTCGGTCTCATACGAAATAAGTTCAGCATTCATCACCTGTCACGTTGTCATAGATGTGTTTTGAAGCACCCTTATCGTATCGCCGATCAATCGACTCGAGCTTTTTTTCACTTTGTGCACAGCGTCAATAATTTGGAAGAACAACAATTTTGAACAACTTTCAAGAAATTCTGAATTCAAGATACAATCAATGAACATTGGTCTGTGATGGAGCTTAATAAGACAAAATTTAATTAAGTTCATTAAAAAATAATCGCACTAAATGTTCGTGTCTTATTTCCATTTTTTTAACCGAAGTGAATTATTCAAGTTACTCTAAAAAACACAAATAGCGCTCGTATGTCAAAACATACCGTGTATATATAACATCAAAAATATCGAGCTTTACACTACTGTGGGTAAACCCTGAAATATGAAGGCCGATTATTGGACGAACTGTAGAATTTATACAAAGTATGATTTAAAATCCGACTGAAGTCTGTAGAAATTCTAATGTTCTTGTAAAAGAAATTTCTGATTTTTCTGAAGGTTATTGATGAGGAGAGCTCCAAATAGCCTAAGCAACTTAACGATTTGTCATAATATATCACATTCTATACACAGTGGCAGTGAATGACATTTCAAACTAAGAGTAAAAAGGATCAGCGGAGTCATGACCCAGTCTCTTTTGAAAAGCGTATTTATAATTAATATTTATATATTTTATCTGGGAGTTTGATTTCTTATTTGTTGTGTTTCCTTCCAGGAATTGACATTGCAGATTCATTTTGTTAAAAAGACTTTCTCACTGCAGTAACTCATCCAATAAACCCAACTGTTGATCGAAAACCAAGTTATTTGGCTTTATCACAACACGATTTTCGATAATCGTATGATATAGGTTAAATACGGTTTATTTACTTTCTTGATAACTGGTAATGATATAACACCATGTAATTAAGAAGTCTTATATGCCGATTTATTTTACAACTTAACTAGCAACGTTTGATCGTTATAAAGAGGCCATGTTAGATCTCTGCCGCATGTGCAGTAGGGTGATTAAAAAAAAATTTAATTTTTTTTTTCGTTTGGTACTCGGAAAAATAGGTTCCTACACAGAGCGAAAAGTACCTAATAAAATAGAACAAAAGTAAAAAGATATCTCTATGGTTTTTCCTCAAGAAGAACGCCTTCTTATTCCAATTAGGAAAATCTTTTGAATGAAATCAAGAAGAAATCTTCGATATTTTATGTGAATATCTTCTTAAATTCATTAAAAAGTCAATCTTTTTATTTTTAAAAGAATACCTTCTTGAATTAATTAAAAAGTTTGTCTTATTGTTTTTATAAGTTTATCTCCTTGAATTTATTAAAAAGTTTGACTTATTAATTTTAAAAGTTTATCTGCTTGAATTTAACAAAAAGTTTGCCTTATTATTTTTATAAGTTTATCTCCTTGAATTTATTAAAAAGTTTACCTTTTAATTTTATAGAGCTATCTTCTTGAATTTATTAAAAAGCATGTTTTAGTATTCTAATAAGTTTAGAGCTTTGCATTTATTTAAAAAGCATAAGTTGATAATACAAATTACAGATATTACATATTAAGGTTTTCATTCAATTCTAAACATTTTACGTTTATTTATTACATAAGTTGGGTAAAAAAATAACTTAAATAACTTAACATGATTCTTTTCGTAAGTAATAAAATATGGGAAAGGTTTTGAGATCTTTTCACAAATAATTCACATTATTTTTTTTTATTATAGTTTAATAACCACATACCATAAACCATACATACAAAAAATTAATGAATTATCAAACTACAAACTGATAAAAACTTTTTCTTAAAATTCTGAAACTTAGGTTTATAAGTATGGGTTTTGTAATAGAATGTATATAATATAAATAGCAAATAAAATATATAATTATTATACACATTAAATAAAAAATCAATAAATTAAATTCCCAAATACTTCTTTTGTCTTAAAACTTTAAGACCATTATTGAATCTTTTAAAGAAGTAATATTTTGAATTGGTACTAGTTGATTTGATGAATTATTTGTTGTTTGAATTGGAATATTAAGAACATGAGAATTTTCTTTACAAGATTGGTTATTGCGAATTTCTATTTTCAAATGTTTTTTGAGGTGAATTTGAAATCTGTGAATGTTATAAAAAATTTGTTTACAATTATATTCGTTACATTGAAATTTACAAACTGGTGGAGTACCATGTGCTGACTTTAGATGTTTAATCAGCTCTATAGGATTTAAGTGAGCTTTTTGACAAATGAAACAAGCAAAATTGGGCATTATAGCAAAATTAGACGAAATTAGTTTAATTTACTCAAAAGATTTGCCACTGAAGAAAATTCTTCGGATTTCAACTAAAAAAAATATTGTTCTAAAAATGCCCATACTTGCTTGCTTCTTTGTGAATACTCTATCTTATAAACGTACGATAGTTTAATAATGCAGTCAACGCACTTCATATACGTAGTACATTTCCATTGCAGACCATCGCAAAAAACATAAAACTCTGAAATGGATGACCAATCTGATCCAACGACGATAATTCTCGGCTGTAGTTTCTCCTTTCTTACCGCAAACTGGTTCTTCAATTCAATTATTGTGGGTTGAATATCATTACGTGTTGCAACGAGTGTTACGAAATCTGTTTGGGCATCAGCTATTGTTGGTTTTTTGTCCTTATTAAGCCTCAAAGGCTGTAGCAAAGCATGTAGAAGAATTGTACTTATACAATATTTACATTCTGTAAAAAAAATTGTGTAAATAAAAATTTTATTATTTTAAAAATGATATTCAGGATTTCGTGCATACGATCCGGCATCATTGCATTTCCAAATCACCACGACAGCGCAATATAAAATTTATTGTTGTACATATACATACATATCTATATGTAATTTGTGATTGCACTGCCATGGTAATATGGTCGTTTGCATATTATATAGCACGAAATCCTGAATACCGCAATTTCATTTGATAAACCACTTTACCATTTGAGATGTTGTCAATGTGCAAATACTTTAAGAATAGTTCCCTTGAAACACGGTCTTTTATATCTCTATCAAAAATTTTGAGGATTTCTTTATAAAACTTCTCCAATTTCAAAAATAACATATTTCCTTTCCCGGGGTAAAGAGTCTCAAAGTCTATTTCTACCTATGGAAAATAAGTTATTGAATTATTTGAAAAAAGCATTGAATATAAGAACTCACAAGTTCATATCCACGAAAGTCCTTATAGCGCGGCCATTCACTAAAAATGCAGCTTAAAGAACTGGCGTTATGGATATCTATAATTCTTTGACCAGATGTCTCCTTCCAGTAATCAATAACCTGTTCCCATGGTGTGCAATTATTCTGCAGCCAGCACTTCTTTTCGTAATACTTATCTAAATATTCAAAAATAAGTATATCTTGTGAGAGTAAACAATCTATTTGTTTATACCGCTGGATAAAGCTGCTGGCGAAGCGGTAGTTGTACGATCGGTTGAAAACTTTTTTTAATTGGTTTTGTCAGCATTCGTCCAGCGTGAAAATAGCTTTCTCGTAGGATTTTTCTTTCCATATTTTCTTGCTAGAAAATATGTTTCCTATTAAATAGTTGCATTAAAAAAATAGACCATGTTACAATTAAATAAATCAATAGTATTGCGCAAAACATATGCAACAAAATTAGTTTTATTTTGGTTTGGCCTTATTTTTATTTATTTATTTTTAATAGTAATAGTTTTTACAAGTTTATCCTTCGTCATAAACTGTACAAATCTAACTTCATACTAAACTCCTAATTTGGTTGTTTATGTTTTGCACAACGTTTTAAGTGTGCCAAATGATTTCCCAAAAATAATTAAAATAGTAAGCAGAACTGATTTTTTTCATTTTGAAACATGAAATGATTACATATACGTATGGATATACATACCGGATTCTCTTTGGGGAATACATTGCAGATGATGTTGGCCCACTTTTGCATTTCTCCATATGTCAGTTTTTTTCCCCCTTCCTATATAATTCTCTACTACGCAGTGACACAATGTATTCTGCTGCTTGGCGTCCAAGAAACCATTTTTCTGCTGAAAGTGAAGCACAAGCTGCCCTTTAACCGTACCTTTTAAAAGGTCGGTTAAGCTGCGACTGTCCATGCAGTTATCATACGTTGGCTGGAGTACTGGTGAAGAATCTTTTGAACTTTTAGCTGCATTTAAGTCGTCAGAAATTTTCCTAACCACTCCAAAATTCGACTACTCGCAGATAAGGTGCTTGCATCACGTACAAGCGGTATATTCTAAAAATGCTTGCATAAATGTACACCAAAGAAGTTATTAAATTATGCTGCACTTACCATGTTCTTCCTCCATTCTCTTAATCCCGCTTTAAACTTGATGCATTCGCCGAAAAATTTTGTTGGAAGCTTTTCAAATAAACAGTCGATATCTTCCCAATCCATTTTTGTTAAAATTATCGTTGATGTCACTCCGTAGTCCACAAGAATGGAGCAAATATCATCATTTAACTCCCATGATTTAAAAATGGGCAGCGTTTCAATTGCATCTAATGCGCAAGGAGCGTTACTATTTTCATCCGAACTGAATATATCCATTTTACAAAATTGTCACAATTTTTATAAGACACGCGTCGGGCCACACTCACGTTAATACTGACTGATGCCCAATAATTATTGCATCATCTTAAGCATGCAAAAACACGAGCCGATAGAAATACAGTTATGATTGGCGACATTGAAATGCTTATGCTTGTGAATAGTTTGTTTTTGTTTGTGCATTTGCTCTTTTTTTTAACTAATATACGCAAGGCTACATCCCGTGCACTTCGACGCGTATAATGTATGTTATGGTTGCGTGCTCAACACATATCATTATGTTATTGTTGCTTATAGTGATTTACATTTCGTTTTTGTTTTCTATTTTCTTTCATACACTTCAGTTACTTTTTGAATTCAAGAGTATGGAAAAAAAGATGTCAAAAGAAATCAATGGAACTTGCAACGGTACGCTTCCCTTCTCTTCTCACCCCTTCTCCTACATTTAGACAGAATTTATCGAACAAGAAGTTTTCTCATTATTTTAAGCAGATAAACTTTTAAATAAAAAAAAGAAGATTTCCCACATATAAATAAGAAGAAATCTCTATGAAAATATCTTCGTCTTTGACTTCTGTCCTCTTCTTGGTCCCTGCAACTGATCATAGAGACAATCTTTTTATTTTCATTAGCCATATTTTTCTCTGTGTAGACACCTCTAAGAAAGCCTCTCCAAGCATGAGTTCTTAATTGTAACGGGAAGGTCCTCCTACATTCAGTTTTCTATTTTTTCTTATTATCAGATAGAAAAATTTATATCTCTGTAGGAAATTGAATTGAAAGGTCTCCACGATTTTTTCGTAAACCCAACCGTTTAAAAGATATTAACTGTTGAAGTTTTATTATTTTTGGAAAAAATTTTTTATTTCTTATGAATTTTATAACTCAATGAAAAAATTATTATGAATGATGAAACTCATAGGTTTTTGGAAAAGGGTTTCTTATAGGTGTTTAGGAACCTATTTTTCAGAGTACCAAACAAAAAAAAAATCCTTTAGAATCACTCTAATGTGTAGCCTTAGCATGATCTTTTGAAAAGCATTAAGTACCGATTATGACAGGAACCCTTTGAAGCTTTGGCGAGCTGATTCACTCAAGCCACAGAAAAAGCAAAAG